>CM032668.1:38720200-38759224 GCA_019095985.1 Streblospio benedicti | reverse complement strand
TGTATGGTGTCAATTGTATACCATTGGACATTATAAAAAAAAATTGATACTACATTGTTAACAGTTTTCAACAGCATGCAAATATTGTTTTCAATATTAGAATGTGATATATACAAATGGGTAGGGCTTACAGAGTCTGCATTACAAATATATTGGGCTGTATTATCCAATGTATCTGTACGGCAACGGGTAGGATTCACGGGTAGGATTCGGTTGTAAAACTATGGTGCCTTACACAACTTCCCATGATGAATCAACATCAACAAAAATATAAACAAAATCATCCACATAAAACTCTTACCTTTCCGAGATCTCCCTTAAAAAATAAGAAATTTTGCTTCATGAAAAAAGTGCTTAAAATAATTTACTCACTTCCATTATATCTATTAGTATATTTAGAAAACATACTTGAGTAAGCATACTTAGATACTTGAGTTGCATACAGTAAAAGTCATATAATAGAAGCATATTATTTGGGCCACAGCTTTCTTTGTGTCACTGAGCCAAGAAGTTGAAATTTTAACATAGACTTTCTGCAGCCCCAAAATACTGACCTATATTAGCATAAGAGGACACATTTCCCTTCTGTCCAGGTTGTTGCGAGCCCGGCTGACTTGGGTATTTTGAACCAGGTTGACCTTGATTCTGTGACCCAGGTTGACCTTGATACTGTGACCCAGGTTGACCTTGATACTGTGACCCAGGTTGACCTTGATTCTGTGACCCAGGTTGACCTTGATACTGTGACCCAGGTTGACCTTGATTCTGTGACCCAGGTTGACCTTGATTCTGTGACCCAGGTTGACCTTGATTCTGTGACCCCGGCTGTTGCTTGGCAGCATTATAGCCAGGTTGCTGTTGCTGCTGTGTGGGCCTCCTGCTGCCACTGCCAGGGTCACCCGGGGGCAGGGAGGAGGGGAGGGGTGGGGGAGGCGGGAAGTCATCGTCCTCTGGTTCAGTGGTCGGTCCCCATGCAGAAGCTGAAACAAGGGCATTGAACTCACATGAAGGGAAGTATGATTGGAAAGACATTGATCAAACTTACGACATCCAATATTATTGAATTCATGTGAATGGATTACTGAGGGTTTACAAAAGGAAGGAAAAAACGTAACTTTTCAAATTTTCTTTTTAAATTGGCTTTGATGTATGAAACAGATATTTTTAGATATAACACTAAAATACACTTATCTTGGGTTTAAATAGAAGATTGGGGACAGCCAAGAAGTTGAGTACATGCATGGAAACTGGAGTTTGTCATGCTCCATTGACAACAAAATCCCATTAACTACAGTACACATCAGGCATTTTTACAACTTTTTCTTTACACTTTACAAGTCATAATAGACGCACGGAAAAATGGAATTAAGTTAAATCAGCAGGAAATGTGCGGACTCCACAAACAGTCAACACATTATGAATGTTGCATTTTGTACTTGGTAGTTACCAAGGTGTTCAGCAAAATATGTTTCCTAGAACGCTGTTTCCACAGTTAATCAGTTGCAAGTGAAAGTGCACAGTTAAATACCAAAGAATAACCTTAATCGTAAAAATTTATAAACAAAAAACTTTGCTTTACTTGTGGTAGGAGGCAAAAATACCTTTACTGTACTGCACTTCCCATACCCGAAAGGGAACTTGCATCACAACCTTGGTGTGTATGCGGAGGCCATAACCTGGTTTTCAACATACCTGTGGCTCCCTCTGGGTCTCCAGTCGCCTTACGACTGCCAGCGATCGCCGCAAACCGGGGGTCATCTTTTCTCAGACTGCTGAGGCCTACAATACAATGCATACTTTACACAATCTGTTCTTATTAATATAATTGCATAGTGCTTATAATTTTGAACTTTATATACCGTATTTCCGCGTTTTGAAGCCTAAGCGTTTATTGTTTTCAAAACAAGTCTAGCATGGGCGTATACATGTTGGAGGCATCTATTTATTAACAAAAAAGGCTTACGCACGCAATTTCATAAACGGCACATTTGATTTTAAAAGCATCTAGTACAGACGAAAGGTTTCAAAAGAATGGCGCATCTTCACTAATAAAAACTGCTATTATCATGAGACGCAATGATGTCACTGTCTTTAATAGGCGTTAACACGAGCGTGGTGTATATTCAAAATTGTGTCTTATTCAACGTCTATTTGAGGGGAGGCTACAAATTGCGGAGCACAGTATATGTAGTTTTCCTCCATCTTTAGTTAAAAAATGTTGTACCAGAGTTGTTGGGAATTTCGAGAGGAAGTCTTGTATTGATTATAATAGGACTTCATAACAACTGTTAAGTATTAATCACTACACAGCACTGTAACAGACAATACTGATGTGATTTAGGTTCAGCTTTCACAAATTCTTCAATCACAAAATTAAAGCAAGTTACGTAAGACGTGTGAAATTTTACAGAATGTCTTCAAGAGATAAAGACCGAAAAACAGATATAACTTCACATGGAACAATAAACCATGGTACACTTATTACGAAGAACACAATACTTGGGATATTTTGCACTTTCTCATTATAATATCAAATGCTTGGAAAAGTTATGAATATAGCATAACAAATGGATACTCAACAAGATCTAGGCCAAGATTGTTATCAAACGTTCACAAGTTTCTTAAAATCAAAATATGGTTATTAGCAACTGAATAAATCGACACATATCACTCGTCTAGTTTCACACTGTTAGTGCTGTGATTAATAAGAACATAAACCATGACGTGCCTTCCTTGCGTTCTGAGGTTGGAGACCTAGCGGGGGAAACCCCTCCTGAACCGGATCCTGCAACATGCATAGTTAGTAGTTCAACAACAATGCCACACTGGGACATGCATTAGTAAATTTTCATGCTTTCAATATTTTGAGTATCAGCTTGTATCCCATGAAAGAGATTACATTAAAATATTTCAAACTTTCAAGTTTTAACTAGAATATATTTAACATCATGACAGTTATGCAACAAAGTTATCAGCAAAGAATTTTTACAAAAGCAGATAGCATAATTCTGTGAGAAAAACTTCTTGTGGAATATATATATATATATATATGTACTTCTAGAATTTTTTTTGCTAAAAATACACTGTACTTATAAAACTATAGAACATTCAAATGTGCCTACAACATCCAAATATCTATGTCAATAGTGCAAGAACTTTGAACAAATCTTTTACTAAGAATAATGATAACTTAACCTTCAGATAATTTTCAAAACATAACAATATTGCAAAATATTTCTGCACTAAAAGTTGTGTGATAAATTTTTTTTCTTAAATTTGCCTGTGATACATAAAACGTATTTCAATTGAGCTCACCCAAACATTATTCAGAGTATTTCAATAGAACCAAGACCGTTATGCAATTAAAATTACTTGTTTAATTTTGATTTGAAAAGCTACCGATTGTTACAGCGATGAATAATCTACACAGAATTATCTGAACTATAATCACTAAAGTTTAGCCCCTTATAGCCAGCCCCATATACACCATTTTAAAATATATGTATTTTTGCCACAACCTGTTGACAATCGATTGAGTGACGTAGATTTTGTGAAAAGTTTGTTGTTGTTGTCGACGGGAACATCGAGTGATCCTCGAGATCCTAGATCTCCTGTGGCTGCTCCCAGAGACGACAGGGACTTCTTGGATCCGCGCTCACCGATGGAGGATAGTGAGGATTGGGAGGAGGAGTCGACGGAGCCCTTGCGGAGGGTGCCGTCTCGCTGCTGCCGGTACTTGGACATGTCTGTTTGCACCAGCAGCGGCGCACCAAGGAGAGAAGCAGAGTGTTACTCACAGGCGGCGCCACTATAGCAGCAGCAGCACCACAGCACTCAGGAGAAACGCAAGCACCAAGTCTGGACAAGCAAGCTCACTGATATTGGAATGCCACGACTTCACTGTGGTTCTCAGTTGCCAACTTTTGGATAAACAATTTGCTGATATTTGTGCATCACAATACAAGCAAATCATTCAGATAAAAGTTTTCTTTTCTATCAGTGTCTCAACTAACACTAAATTATTATATGTTGTGTAGAAATCTCTACTAAAGGTAGCATATTAAAATGGAATGAAAAGAAAGCATGCATTTTGCTTGGTTGGTGAACTTCTCCCGAGTGCTGGAGGCTCCATGTCAATCATGTGAAACTCCAAACATTTGTTGTTCACAAATGTCAAGAATTGTCACCTAACATTCATCAAAATAAAGCATTAGCTACTTTCTTTAAAAGAATCTACAAATATGATCATGTATAAACAAACTACACGTATGCTCATGCTTCATTTTGAGCCTGCCCTGATCGTGTAGCGCAACTCACTTGTTAGCATATCTTGCAAAGTTTCCAATAAGGCTAGCCATTAAAAAAAACAAACCCCACAAATTAAAATCGTAAGCTATTTACATGAAAATATCTACATTTGCAAAGAAATAGCCTGAAGCTTCAGTTTTGCTTAAAGCTAAGATCACTATACCACCTAAATTAAGAGGTGTGCACTTTGTTAAATTGCCTTACAATCATAATCTACCAGTTACCATTTTATTAAGATTTGTTCACCAAAAACGTAAGCCTGGTATTCGTAACGTTTCTAGCAGTTCATTATTAAGTTGTTTATTGGCTTTTGCACGAAAGAAGAAATATGATACCTTTATTGTATATACTGTATTCATTCTTATAAGCGCACCTGCCCCATTAAGCACACCCCCTGTTTACACAGATTAAATTAAACAAATCTTGCTCTTTTTTGGCAAAGATTTTACTAACCTGATGCCATATTGTTAGACAAACACGCCGGTATTATTCGGATAACCACATAACCACGTTGGGCGCGCTGTGAAACAAGCTTCGCGGTTCATACATGTTGACATTTATAATTCGAAAAGAGTAATAAAAGAAAAAAATGTATGAACCGCAAAAGAAAGCTTTTGTGCAAGGAGGACTTAATACATCCTTTTGCAGGACTGTTTTTGAGGGTTACTTTTTTTTTGAATCCTGACCCTTGAAATTTTTTTTTTTATTGTAATTTGTTTTTTGTAAGCGCACTGAGCGCTTATTAGAACGAATACAATACTCATATATGGTGTCTCTATTAATAGGCCCCGCTGGCAAAAATAGACACATGGCTGTGTATAGACTATATAGGTATTATGTATCTGCTTTGACCCGCTACCTGGTTTTGGCAGCGTGCGTGGCGATGGCGCGTTTTTCCTCAGCGTCTTGGGACTGGGGAAGCCTCCGCCGCCGCCCGTGTACACAACCTCAATCGGCTTCTGGTTCTTATTAACATCTTCTGTTAGTGGAAATAAGCGAGTCACCGTGAGAGGAGATTAAGAGGTAAATCGGGTGGACACATCAAACACATGCATGTTCCGAGAATCGACTCAATACCAATGGGTTGACAAATGAGCACTCCAGGTCCATATGAATTTTAGAATGACAAGTTTTACTAAATATTTTGCTTAATGCTTTGAAGATTTAGATATATTATCATCATTTACAACGTGAATCGTCACATTGAAAAACAATTTTTTGAACGTGCATTGAGAGGATTCTATTTCATATATATTCGCGATTTCTAACAGATAATTGACCATGCACATTTATTTGATGCTTGTAGTCGCTGATCTTATTATAGATCTCTATTTTCATAGTCTATATGAAATAACGTAAAGTAGAATATGAACAGAAAAGATTTTGCTAAGCTGACATGTATTGCAGCAAAATAATATTGATTCTTTGGAAATAAGCCGTCAGAAATGATATGAAAAATATTGCATGATGTATAGCTGAAAATTAGTTAGCTGCTAAAATGACTATGACGCTTGCAAATACTCCTGATTGTTGACATAATTTGACATTATTAGCAAATTCTGTAAGTAACATTCTCTAAAGTATTTACATAATGATTATGGGTTCATGAAGAGTGTGATGCCATTTAGAATAGAACCAAGATTCCCAGTTGTCATCTATACAGGAGCATTTCCAAACCAGGGATCAGTGTGCACCAAATGAGAGTTCAGCCTTGACAAGTATGTCATCAGAAGCTGTCGCAAAAAACTGAGAAACTCAGAAGATGCGACAGTCACACATGATGATCAGCCTCTCACCCCTTTTCCACGCAAAAAATAAATAAATAAAAATTCTAATTAACGCTAGACTTCTCTGTAAAATTTGGAAGCGAGATAAATTAGCCTTCAAATCTAGCATATTGAAACCTTCAAAATAATACTATTGGAATTTTTTTTAGATGCAGGTGATCTTCATATGATCGCTGTACAGAGAGTAATGAGATCGAAGGATGACAGTCTGGTGCACACTGACTAAGTCCAGCAGAGGGTGGTAACATGCCTTGTAGCCCGACGCCGCTGCCAGGCTTTCTGCCGGGTTTAGGGGAGGAGTTGTTGTCGCCTCCGCTGTTCACATAGACGATCTCCACAGGGGGCTGGGGGGGTTTCTCTGTAAGACGACGACATGCAGACGACACTGAGACACAAGCAGCAACAAGCAACAACGCCGACGCAGCCTCTTGACAGAAGCAGACGTGATTTATCAAAAAAGTTACATTGCTATATATTTTTCAAGTTATTGTTTTTCTAGAAAAATGCATGCTTTAAAAATAAAATAAACACAAAAATTAACGACAGATTAAATCTAGCGTTTTAAAGTATGTTTAAGTACTGTTATCTGGAGTAGATGAATATAAATAAATATATTGGAATGAAAAAAAAAGATAAAAAGGTGAAAACAAAAAACAAAAATTCATGTTTTATTAACATTGTAAATATATTATGCAATCATTTGGTTTAATAATATCAAAACAGTCAAAAAAAAGCAAGTGTGAATAACAAAATGCTTGAAGCTTAGAAAAATTGACAATCATGACAAGCATTTCACTGTGGATGGAATATATGATATGAATTCAATTTTTTGTGGTTTCATTATCTTCGGGTAATAATGATAATATCTACAACAGTTAATATTCATGTGCGATCGAAAGACAGCAATAACGTTCCTATTTGAAAATGCTGGAATACAATTGGATTAGTAGTTGTTAAGCATCAATAACTCCAAACATAACATTGAAAAATTTCATTGAAACATGCAACAAGAAACCAAATTCAACAAACGTAAGTACAAATGGAAATACTTGGAATATCACTTTGTTGCACCAATAATACGCTTTGCCAAATGAACAGTTAAATTTAGTGAGCATTCGAAGACTCCATTCGAAATACAAAGTGATAAAATATTGATAGCTCCTCAATTTGGCATGCAGGTGTTCTTTAGACAGGCGTATAAACATTACTTCTGTACAATACAAAATTTCCATTTGCACCTCAGCAGAAAAAACACACAACTGGTGAGCATCCTCGCAGTGATCAGACCTTTGACTGGTGGGAAAACTTTCCCGGTGGCCTTGAGTTTCTCTCTGCTGTCGTCGGAGCCTGGACCACCACCAGTAGTGAAGAGGCGGGCGGGTTTGGGGGGAGGCTGGGGCTGAGCACCCATGGCCCGCCCCACAGTGACAGGGCTGCCCCTGGGGCCCGGGAGGGAGGTCAGGGGGCTTGCCCTGGGGCCCGCCGGGGATGATGAGGGCTGATGATGAACGTGTAGGGGGATACCGCCTGCCTCCCTAGCCGGTTGTGGCTGCTGCTGCTGCTGCTGCTGCTGCTGCTGCTGCTGCTGCTGCTGCTGCTGCAGAGGGCTAGGCTGGGGAGCTGTGGGGGAAGTCGGGGTGTGAACCACCTGCACAGATCTACCGGGCGGAGAATGGGGCGAAGTCGAGGCGGTGCTACCACCTGGGGAGCGTGACGGGGGCGGTGGTGGTGGTGGCGGGGCGCTCGGCGGGGAATCTACAACAACATCTAAACCTCAACCGGTGCTAAAAGGTTGTGCTTGAAAACGAAATAAAAGTTTAATCCGTTTATAGAGAAAAACAACTTTGTGACGACTAGTGTCTACTTTCTATGTGCAATTAATTAAATACAAGCGTGAAGCTGAATACTACACATTACTACATCTATAATGTACAAACACCGAACTTTGTTAATATAATATTTTCTTATCATTAATTGGTTATCATTTTGTTGACCTATTTGTACAATGGGCAAAATGATGGAATAAAAGTTCTAAATAAACAGCAAAATATAATGAAAACCCCCACATATATCACATAGATTTTAGCAAGCTAAGAAGCAGCGCACTTTATAAAAAGCCTTATTTGCACATTGACAAAAAACTGCACGATATCCAACAAGACTTCAATATTGAACTGAAATAAAAATAAACCCCTCAATGCTACTCAATCTTTCTGAGCTTGCGGACTAAAGCTTTCACATTAATGCAAAATCATCACTTCCAAAACTACTAAGATTAAAAATTTTGTATCAAATTGTTGATAAACTAATTCGGGGAGTCGAAAATAAGCAAAAGACCAGTGAGGTAGAGAGGAAGTGGCAAAAGCAGACGTCATTACGTGCCTGTTTTTCTGACAGGTGCTCCAATGTCAAGCTCTGTCTGTGAGTCTGGTGGTGGTGGCGGGAAATCCTCCCCGTCTGAAAATATGCCACATGGTTCTCTCTGTCTTTGCCACAGCGTTTTTGTTGTAATAACATTGTTAAGGTGTTATTTCTTACTTCACATGAAGTGTTACGCTATATTTAAAGCTTTTTGTTTTAATGTCCTGCATACTTTATTTTGTTAATGCATTTTCTACTTGCTTCGATTCCGCGTGGTATTAATCTACATGGGAGTTAAGTTCTCTAAAGATATCGATGCTATAAACATCCCTCTCAACATCAATGCAGCAGACAGTTTAAATCACCTAAAATTACCACTCAACATAGACATCTATGTAATGCACAATATGTTGCATTTCACATGCCTTCCCATGCTTTTCAAACCATTTCTTTTTTCTCTTTACACGTACAGCAGACAATCTACTGTTCCACTCACTACCTTAGCAACTGCTTCATTCAGCTAGCACTCTCTCCACATTCAGCAAAATGCAGAAGCAACAATAGACAGCATTCCATCACTTGTAAAACACTTTTGACACGAAAATCAAACACCTATTTATTTCGACAGACACACATCACATATAGATGGCGTACAGACAGCAGCAATGCCATGAAGCTGCCCCCCCTCGACTGGTGAGAAGTGGACTGACCTGCGTGTCTGCCCTGCTGCTGGTAGACGTGCTCCATGAGCTCTGGCGGGGGTGGTGGGAAGCTCCCATCTTGCTTCTTTGACTTGGGTGCGACGGGGGGCGGCTGTTTCTTACCCCCGATGGTCACTGACTCCATGCGTGAGGAGACCTGAGGAAGCACCAGGGGGCATTATATAAGAATTAATTTATGATAAATGTCTTGATAATGGTCTTCAGGTGTAAAGACCAAAAACTTTGAATTATAGGTTAAATACTGGATTTATCATAAATTACTCATTAGATATTATCAGAAGAAATTCCGATGAAATTTTATGAAACATTATGTCGGTGACATCCTATCGTTTTAATGTGATTCAAAACTTTTGTGCGTACATGCTAAAATCTGGATTATAAACATGTTTTACCACCAATGATATTTTTCATTTCTTGCGAACAGAAATATTCCATTAGTTATGAATATACAGTAGAGATGTATACAAATTTACATTTTTACATACATTGTACAAAAAGATGTAAAGATTTACTAAAACGAGTACTTTGATTGCATAAATGGAGAAAGCACGAATTTTGGAACAATCACTTTTCTGTTAAAGAAAGCCATAAAAAATGAGATTCAAATATTCTAATCCCACTAAGCTCGGATTATCCCACTTGCCCCCCGACCACTCACGCGTGACGGATCCTCATCATCAGAGCTGGATCCAGATTTTCCTGACCCTCCGTCTCCACTGGCGGGTCCATCCCGCCCTTTCTCCTACAACATGCGACACACTCATGCAACATGCAACACACTGTCATACAGTGATGTCAAACTCTAAATCGCCAACTGATATCAAACTCACGAACAACAAGGTGTAGGGTTGGTTTAGTATTGATGGGCCAATGTAATAAAGTTGGAGTTCAATTTTTGTGAATGCAACTTGGAAGGAATATACTATGATCCCAGTAAGTTGTACCACTATCTATACAGGAAGTCCTCAAGTTATTGGCAGTGCTCAAGTTAGTGGCACCTTAAAAAAAACTGTAAAAAGATACATCCATTTCTATGGTGTTTTATGTTATAATGAGTAGTGGTGAACAAAACTACTTGAGGGTAAACAAACATTTTCTTATTATCACTAATAGTGAATGAAATAATAGTTTTTTGAGGGTGACAATAACTTGGGCACTTCCTCCAGTCATGTGCAAGAAAATGGCCAACTTTACTTGCATTCTAACGCAGACTTTTTCACAGAGTTGAATTTGTTAAACAAATTTTTGCGCAATAGTTTGCGGTCTCAACTACATGTAGGCAGCCAACCACATTCTCAAATTGAGGACTAATTTAGGGCTGCATAACGTTAACTTAGATAGTAGCAGTTGTATTAGTTATCTAGGTACACTGAAAATTGATATCATACATAATTAAATGAAGTCCAGGGTGTATTAGTGACGACAACTTACAGCAAGTCTAAAAACATCAAGTCCATGCATTATTCATGAGTCATGCTTAACTTCTAAACACAGTATCTTAATATGATGTGTCATTCAGCAAAACACGTCAATGGACTTCATGTCTCTATTTATTGCAAAACCAACTTCATGTTAAAATGTTCCAAGAACACTTGGGATTATGTTTAAAACATAACCTGTTCACATACATTGCAGTACATTGGTACAATGCAGGAAATCGTTCGACGTTGGACTTTGAGAAACTGTAACAGGGTCATAAAATGTTTCGATGTTGTCTTATGATTCAACAGAAAATATATTTTTCTATCGACGGGAAATATAAACATACTAACAGGAATAGGAAGCTATTCCTGATACCATCCTATTCCTGATACTAATCAAATGAAATTCTCAAAACCTTCACATAAAAGAGCATGTTAGTTCCTGCTAACAAGTGTAAATCAGTGATTTATAAGGGCACACGGATGCAGGGACACAGAGGATGAGGGGACATTGGGGGGACACTCGGAACCCACCGTCTCTTGTCTGTACGAGCGGAAACCAGATTCGGTCGTCTCGCTTTCCTCCTTTAGCTTTGGGGAGAAAATAAACACTTTACGCTTTGTACTTCTTAGTTCAGAATACAGAAAATCATTCAACTCTAAACCATACATTTTCTATTGCACTTAATATGTGTACTAATTAACATCAATAGATCTCATTTCACAACATATAAATCATAATGCATTTAAGGTAGCTCATGTTTAAGAAAACAGGATTAAGGAGAGTACATAGTTCATGTTGTAAAAGATCACCTGATGTTGAAAGGTCTTTTCTAACATCATATGATTTTATTATGGGAGTAAATGTTTAGAATGTAATGCCTATTCTCTCAAGTTTTCTTGCATGTGCTACCTTGTGCCGACCGTGTGTAGCTCTGCGTGTGTGGTGTTTTTTACCTTGCGCTCCCTGTAGGTGTTCCCGTCCCAGTCAGCAGACGACGTCTCATATGACTGTTTGCCTGAAATGGTCGTCGTATCAATGTAACAGGACATAAGTTTGCTTTATGGTAACAGTAACACACCAATTAAAAATTATCAATTTCTGTTTGTAAAAAAGATTAGCTCCACCAAAGGTTTTGTTGTAAATTTCTTTAGTCATTGCAAACTGCTTTCGGTTCAAATTTTGAAAGAAGAACATGCTGTTGTAATTTCAGTGTACAACACAATCACAGTGCACCACTGCACAATTACATGTAATCTGCACACATCAACTGCCTGAAATTTATCCTCAGAGCAACCCAAGTGGCCGTCTCTGTAACATCAAAGCATATCTTTTTTCATCTTACTAATTGTCTACCTAATTTTCATTAATTCATCATAGTATTATTATCGGGCAGTGTCGCTAAAATCAACATCATAAATTCACAAAGCCTTAAACCTTTAACAAAACTGAGGTGCTGTGAAACCCTTGCCGAGTGCAAAACTATCACAGCAAGTTTGCTCTAGAAGATAGTGTACAGCTTTTTAAAGCATTACTTTAACCCATTCACCCCTAACTTCATTCACTCCACTGATTATCTAGAAATTGGCAACAATGAGCCCCTAATGACTCACATACCGTATTCGTTCTAATAAGCGCATCTGCCCTATCAGGCGCACCACCACTGTTTCAATACACAGATTAAATTACACAAATCTTGCTTTGCACGCAAATATTTCTTTTACCTGGCGCCATATTGTGAGACTAATACACCAGCATTATTCAGATAACCATGTAACCACGCCAGGCGCGTTACGAAATTTTTTTCTCAGATCATGCATATTGACTTTTGTTCTTCGAAAGCGTGGTTTGGGGTTGCGCTTTTTAGACATATGTTATGTTTATGGTTTCGGTTGAAATTTGTTTCTTGTAAGAGCACTGTATGCTTATTAGAACGAATGTGGTATTTTGAACCAATGGGTCCGAGAGCCAATAAAATGATTCCTGACATACATACCCACAAAAAACTACAAACATTTTATAAGTCCCGTGCGATGCACAATTTTAAATTCTTTGCATCCTATTAAAAAAAATAGGGAATCCTGCACTCGGCCCTCACATCTCCATCAATCCCCGCCCCGTACCTAGCTGTCCCTGGGGTCCTCCGCCCGGCCCGTACTGCACTCCGACACGGTTCTTCTGGTCGGGTCGCCACGTGCCGGGCTGGTCTGGCTGGAGGCCGGTCGAGCCCACGTCCACGCGCTTCTGTCCGGGCTGCTCGGGCGCGGCGCCGTAGCCGAGTACCGCCGCGCCGCCGGTACCACCGCGCGGCAGGCTCCCGTAACTACCAGCCTGGCTCGGCGTCACCGACAGAGAGCCGATCTGAAACACAGGGTTAGGATTAGCCACTCGTCCGCTCGTATTGACTAGTAAAAACTTGTGGAGGACGAGTAGAATGTTTTAGCAACTCGTCCTTTTGACAAGTAGCAATTCTGGCCAATTTGGCATACAGGTATAGAGTTTGTACAAGGTAGACGAGTACATTTTTTGCAGGACGAGCTGATATTTGAGAATTACTCGTCCTTCTGACGAGTCGCATGGACGACTAGCACTTTTCTACCTAATCCTGACCCTAAACAGCAGCATAGTGTGTCACGGTCACAGCGCTTTAATTGTCCGTCGGTTTTCTTCCACGTGGGTGTGGTAAGCGGTGTTGGGGAGCTAGAAGCACCAGGTTGTGAGCATTTTAGTACGAGCAAACGATAAATTTCACTGTAATGAAAAATGAGTAACATTTCAACTGATCATGTCCTTGAATGAGTTCATCGTGTCGGTTACATATAATCATATTGAGATATCTCAGAATGGACATAGATGAATGTCCGAAACTGTGCATAACGTAAATGAAGTCAATCAAGTAATGCAATTGAAGAATCACGACGTTGATCTTCAATCACGCTAAGTCAGAAATCTCGCAACCCCCGCTGCCTCCCCTCTGCCTTCCCGCACCTGGCTGGGGTCGAGCGGAGCCGCCTCTCCTGGCCGCGCTGCCATGTTGCCTCCCTTCTGGCCGGCGCGGGAGAACTGCGTGGGCAGCGTGTGGTAGTTTCCCCGGGGCCGGCGCCCGGCGCCCGCGTGGCTGTGGGAGCGGTCAAACTGCTGCGCTCCCGGGGAGCCAGGCCCAGGACCTGCAGGCAGCACACGCAACATGGTGAGCTGGTGATTAAATAGTCTGTATTTGGATTGGTGCTGGCGGGAGTTTTTTACTCTAAGACAAAACCTGATGACAGTGACACATACTTATACTCAAATACTTGTCAGTTACTTGAGATGACTGAGAATATGAAAAACTGAGCACAGCTACACACCACAATCAAACACTATCTCAACGCTTAAAAGAGCACTTCTATTGAACCAAAACATGAGAGAATTCAAACTACAGTTTAATTTTCACTCAACTAGTAGAAACACAGAGTTGCTACAATTTCACAACCTGTCAGGTCGTTTCGCCTTCTATATCTTGAATATTACACTTTCAGCTGAACGAATCTACATGTATTTCATGAATATGAGAGAGCTGCTGTGAGCGTGCGTACTGCCTGGGTGTGTGCGCGTGGCTCCGCGGGGCAGGGAGCCCGTGGCACCAGGCGTGCCTCCCTGCCAGCGCTCGGGCTGCGCCTGCATGGAGTAGCCGAGGTCGAGGCGGTCGTAAACCTGCCCGTACTGGGTCCCCAGGTCGCGGTCCAGGTACGACACCTGCAAGTACGTAACGTAGGCGGCTATCAACGTGGTGATTACACTGGCAGATCCAGGGGGTTAGAAAAGGAGGGGGGTGGGGGTGGGGGGGGCAGGGGTTGGGGATTTCATGGCGGATCGATGGTGGACATGCCAAAAACGACTTTTTTTCGTTATTATTAAAATGAAGTATTTTGTTGAAAAAGGGGGGAGCCATCTACAGAAAAGTATAATAGTAGGTATCAATGGCTAACCCGGCCGTAAAGGATTAATTGGAGTGCATACGAGGTACTGGTTATGCATGAAATGTTCAGGAAAACTTCGTATTAGGTATTCATTGGACAATTACGTCTGTGAGCAGAAAAATCACACCCCGCTTTACAAAAAACCTGAGTGGTGTGAGTAGACAAATCACACATCCGTCTTGGTAAATTCCAGCTTATATTTTACGCTTCATTCAAGGCTGCAATAGTGAGCATCAACGACCACTAAATGATTGCTTGGAAGAGTACGTACGAGGTACTGGCACATGTGCGTGAACGTGTCTCCCTCTTTGAGCGGCTCGTTGGCGTAGACCTCGAGTCCGTACTCGCCGCGCGTGGGGAGCGTCACGGCCACGTACACGACGTCCTCCTGCTCTCGCACCTCCACGCACTGCTCCAGGTGCTCCTCCGTGAAGCCGTCACGCACCAGTCTGAAACACAACGCACTCGCCGCGTTATCATGGAGGCCAAGACAGCGCACGCTGAGAATACAGTACTAGCTGAGAATGTAGTACAATACAGTACTAGATGAGAATGCAGTACACGTTGAGAATACAGTACAGTACAGTACTAGATGAGAATACAGTATATGCTTAGAATACAGTACAAAAACACCAAAACTGAAAGCAGAGTAAATTTACTGTGTTATCGTCATATTGCTGATAAAGTTGCAGTGTTAATTTGAAAAGTATGAAAACGTTTGTACATATTTGTTGCTATAGTACAATAGCAATAAAAATATCCCACAACAAACTTATATTCAGTATAAGAACCTTAAACCATATAAGCACACAAGGCCATGAAAACTACAACTCCGTACAATAACAGAAACACACGTAGCAGTATACGTTTTCCGCCTCATCAAGATATAAAAAAATCTCTTTTTTTCGCTGCGTCAGCTATGCTAACCCCTCTATATCCCGTACCTTATCTCTACGATATCCTATGGAGGCTGGAATTTACATAAAGAAGAAGAAAGTAGTACCTGGCAAACAGCCTGACGTCGCGTGACTTTGTGAAGCTGAGCTCGGCGCGTCCGTTTGGCGCTGACAAGATGGCTGCATTGTGGGACGGCCACAAGCCATACTGACGCACCGGCGCGCCCGGGCCCCAGTTGGCGTCGTTACACTGCGGGTACGGCCGGATGTCGCCCGCAGCCGCGTCAACAACAATCTTGTACTCACACGCCGCCTGCAACAGGGAGGCACTTTCATTGTTAGTCATATTCGGAAGGCAAAAGTAACAGGAGGAACGTCATGTGATGTGTTTTGTGCATTCTGAATGTTTGTTACGTCTAAACAGCGATTTTAGAATAGCTAGAGCAATTTAAATGCCACACCATTTCATAAAAACAGGTGAGAAATGTAAACTGAATAATTTTCGTCAGATCACGACATCAAATGTGTGTTCACCTTGAAGACGTTCTCGAGCTTGAGTTTCTCCCCCACTGTTTGTGCGAACAGTGTGAGGTAGTAGTTCCCCTCGCGTGGCGCGCGGAAGTAAAACGTCACGCGGTTCTCCGTTGTCTCCTGGATGATGTACCTAAAAACAACCAACAGCGGTTACAGACGACAACAATATACGCTTGATACTTCAATATTCGAACATGAAAAGTGGTATTCAGTCTCCCATTTAGTCCAGATTAGTAGAAATTGGGGAGGACTAGTGCTGAATTAAATTCACTAGTCCTGCATACGAGTAGCTGCTCAGCCAAAACACGTTTGGCAGAACCAGTAACTCAGTAACTTTAAGTAAAAAGAAGAAAAAAAAATAAAAATAAACATATCAGTAACTTTCGGGTAGGACTAGTACCTTTTAAAAGTTACTAGTCCTGCAGAAGAGTGAGCAGTGAGGCCTAACTGAGAGACTGATGTTGAATCTTCGATCAAATAAAACTGGACGAGACGAGTCGAGCACTTGGCCTGCCTAAACTTACCTCTTAAGGTTGATGCCCTGGATGGCCTCAACCATCTTCTCCCCGAAGGCGAGCTTGAATGTGAACGCTGCCGGCTTGCGGTGGCCCAGAGTGATGGTGTACAGGCCGTTCTTGGTGTAGATCACACCTACAAGAACAAAACAATGTTCACGGACTCCAACTACATATTACGAAGGCTTTTGTTGTTAGGGCGATTCTGAGACCATTGATGGGATGTTAGGATTGCTTGGATGTCTGACAGGGAATAGTTTGACTCTTAAAACAGGCATGACTCATAACTTACCAAGGTTTTTGCAAGAAGAACTAACCTTTGTGTGCATGCATTTATATAACCACAAAGACCACCTTGATAGAGCCTAGCTTTATTTCAGAGTCTGTGCATGGTGCATGGAACGCGTGTCAAACATGAAGAACAAGTAACATTTTCGTCATTCTAGTCCTCTGAACTAGTAAGCTATATCTGTTATCTAGGGGCATTGCTATTCAACGGTTAAAAATCAACGCTAAATTACATCTAAACTACATTCATACATGACGATTTGCGTGGTCGTACCGAGATTCTGCTGCAGGAACTCCATGCCGACAGTGAAGAAGTAGGACTTGACGAGCGGGAACTCCTCGTACTGCGTCTTGGGCACGACGGGCGCCACGAGCTGCCAGGCGAGGTCCTCGGGGCAGTGCGAGTAGACCAGGTGGCGCGGCTCCGGCAGGAAGTAGAAGTCGTCGTACTCGTATACCTGGAGCACGGAGACGCTGATGCAATCAGAGGGGGCAGCATCAGTTTACATGTGCTTTGGGGTCTATTGTTCGGATGATTCGCTATCAGGGGGCAGCAGTTGTTCAGGTGCATTTGGTTTTATTGACACCGGCATGGTTTTAATTGGTTGCATGGTTGACAAACAGGGGGCAGCATATATTCATGTGTGGTTTTATTGATTTTCATAAGCGCATAAGAAGGAAACGATGGAGCGTTTAGGAATTGTTTCGCACTGATTTTTGTAAAGTTAGTCTACAGGAATCTCTATTTACACTGTATATATATTCGGTATTACAATATTATTTTCAATAACTTTGATTTGAATAATAAGTCCGAAATAGATGAGCAAGTAATTTTTACTGTTTGTGTATTTTGGTACGCGTAAATCTGAGCTTCAGCTGTTTCATTCATACAACATTTTTAACGATAGCTATTTCTCAAAATAATGTTCATCATTATATGCATGTACATTTATTATATTATAAATAAATACCAGAAGGTCTAAAAACTAAGACAGACATCATTCATATAAGAATACATTTTCAAACTTTTGTTTATGAGTGCTACCTTTAGCGTTTTATAAAAGTAAAATTCAACTCTACAGCATATAGCTTAATAAGATTTAAAGACGATTTTAAAAAGGTATCCAAAACCTAGCAGGGCTTAACGTTAACTTTTTAAAGTGGGTGCCTGTTCGGCATGTGGGTGGTTGCTACTGGGTGCCCGCATGAAATATTGGGTCCCAATAAAACCGGTGTTAGATGAGAAATAACTTTATAAGTCTTATAAAAAGCTTTTTGAGCGCTTTGACATAATTATATACTGCTTATAATAACTGTAACTGTTGGACATCAAATGCTTTTGTTTTTTAAGATCTGATTAACAATGTTTTCTGTTTTTCCTTTTAATGTTATCTGCAGGTGGAAAATCAGAATTGAATAAACACTCATACAAGACGGAAATAATAGGGCAAATTGTCTTTACCGGTAAAAATAAAGCATCTGATGACTTTGTTGTTCGGAGGTCAAAATCGAAACGACATCTGTTTAGACATCATATTTACAAACAAGGTTACTCATAAAATACTACTCATAGCAAATTCAACAAACAGCAAATTATTCGGACTTTTAATTGAATGTTCATCTGTTCAATTATTCATGCACGTCATTGACAAGAACAATTTCACAAGTTAAATAAATACCATTTTCAGGTCTAAAAAACTAAGACAGACATCATTCATATAAGAATACATTTTCAAACTTTTGTTAATGAGTGCTACCTTTAGGGTTTTATAAAAGTAAAATTCAACTCTACAGCATATAGCTTAATAAGATTTAAAGACGATTTTAAAAAGGTATCCAAACCTAGGCAAATTTATATCACAATATCGCATTCAAGTCATAACTATTCAAAAGCATAAAAATTGCATAAATAATATTTTTAACATAAACGTTTGAGAAGGAGCTAAACCTGAATACGATTCTGAGACATCAGTTTTGACATTTTTCTTTCTAAACCAGTCAATCTTTCCATGTCTTGTACACATCTCACAATGTACATCAGGAAGGGACTTGTACAGTATCGAAAATTAAATAATTAAATATACTAGACTATGACAAGTGACGCTACAAAACCAAAATAATGGCAGTTATTCACATGGGGGTGACGTTTGTTCTGTGAACACATGTGGCAGCTATGACGATGGGAAGAGCTGACATGTTTCTATGGTTACGCTAATCTGAAGACGAGTACATTGTGTTCTGAGTGACACCACAACTCTGCTGCTCATGCTAAAATAGTACACGTAGCCAAAAAATAAGGTACATATGCTGAAGTATGTTCTTAAAATGAGACTAATTCATGATTTATGCATTAAACTGTGCAGTTATGCATAAAAAATCCAGCCGAGATTGAAGATTTTGAGAGTAAAACAAGAGTGACAAGAACTAAACAAATGGAACAAATTTAACGAAGAAAATTACAAAAGCTTAAAATAGCTCACCAAATTAATTTTGATCTGCAAAAGTGTACCATAACTTGTGCAATATAGTAACATTGAAAAAGCTTACGAAGTTTGAAAGAGGTTCACATTAAAGCGAAGAAATAATTATTAGCACATCATGAACGAAATATACTTAGTTATTTCGTCATAAATAAATGTAAATCTGCTTCATTTACGGTATGTAACGAAAAAGTTTTAACTACAAATGAATTAAAATAAATCTTTCTAAATTTCATTGATACTTTTAGATCAAAGCAATAATGTATGTACAAGTTAAATGCAGCGTTATTTGCAATGGAAGGAACTGAATAATTGGACAAATATAATTAATATATTCATTGCAAACGATGAACCACGTTAATAAACAGTTTATTACCAGCCACTGCATTACGTTTAGAAGCTCTAGCATAACGTCCAAGCAGCTCAGACTGAGCGCTTATGTTCATTTGTGGCATACAAGATTCAGGAATCATGATCAAATAAAAAGTTACCTATTGGAACCTGTCAAAATTGTCTTTAACAAGACTTTGTCTTTTCTCTCAAGAGCTTCGTAAGGCCTAATGCAAAGATCTTCTCAATTGGTCACATTACCACCATGGTGGTGGCAGTCATGTGACAGCAGTGACGCATTAGGCCTGACAAAGCTCTAGAGAGAAGAGCGAAAGTCTTGCGAAATACAAATAACGCAGGTTCCAATACTAGGTAACTATCTATTTGATCATGATTTGAACAATGGAACCCAATACAAATATACATTCGTGGAAGAATATGGTGCGTGTGCTGCGTGCGCGTTACGTACCAAGTTCTCGGGTGCGTTGCGCTCGTTCTGCAGGTAGCGGGTGGCCCAGTGACTGTCCACCAGCTGCCAGTTGTGGTCGATGTACACCGCGTTCCACGAGTGGTTGACCGGCGTCTGGGTGATGGGCTGGCCTGGCTTGTAGTCCACACCCTTGGCCCAGCCAGAGATGGTCACACAGTGCAGGCCAGCGTAGCTGCAAAGGTTTTTTTTACAATTGAATGCAATTCAAATTATCATATGTAATAAGGTCCTTAGACTTATGACTCCAAGACAGGTTGGGACAATATCATGTAGTCTCTGGTGGGATTCGAACCAACGACCATACGGCACCAAATTGCCTTGCAGTTCAGGCTGGCTCACTAGTTCTAACTTGATTTGGAGTCATAAGTCTAATGACTTCATTACATATAATGATATATTCCCAAGTCCAATAAATCAAAATCTTTTCAAACAATTCAAATTGTGAACTAGAAGTACTAAATAGTTTATTTTTTACAGCTGCGTTAAAAGTACTGTTTTTTACTTCGTATTGAAAAAAATGCCAGATGATTCATATTAAGTAGAAATTATGATGAATTTTGTGGACAATTACTTGACCATAAAAACAAAAACAAAAAAATAAGTTCAGATGTCTTCCTTACTGGCAGAGGGTTTCGAAAATGCGTGCGTATGTTGTTTTGCCGTCACGGAAACCAGCAAGAGTCTGCTCGGGTGAGCCGGGCAGCTCGCTGTCGAACATGATCGTGTACATGTTCTTGGTCGTCATCCAGCGGAAAATGGACCTGCAAGTTCATGTAGCAGACTCTAAAATTGGGGTACATTATGCTGAAAAAACATGTAATTGTGTATTTCTCCCTTTTAAAGCATCATTTTGGTTTGTATTAAATATTCAAAGAAATTTTTCACACGGATTGTACTGCAATCTTAAAATATCTTTAGACAATATTTTAGATAGTCTATCTTATTAATTGACATGTTTAAAAATCATTTGAACATGATTGTAAAGAATTTGGGAAAGGCCATTTTTTATATAATAATTGTTTGAGCATACCTGACTTTTTCTAGCTGAGTGTATTCCTTTTTGCAAATGAGATTCCATATTAAGTCTCGGAAGGCACGATAATTGGTGCGCGCCTCCTGAAAAATGAAATAGACAGAAAATGTAAATATTTTTTCATATGGAATAAAATTCTCTAAGTTAAGTTTGTGATGGCAATATTGATGCTTCTGTTTATCTTTTTAAAATGAAACATGTGGATTAATGAAAATAATAGTTTGCTAATAAAACCCATGACCAAAGATCAACGGTTTGTATTCCAAGTTAATACAGATCTATAATAATTTTGGGCTAGAATTATAATACATAAACCGAAAAAACTGATCTGAATCACCAAAGCAATTTATGTCTAGACTCTAGAGAAAAGCTCAGTTTTATCGCCATAGATACAATAAATAGTGCTTAGCAACCAGTTCAAACAACTGCAGCGTGTTACGATTGGTTTACTAAAGAGCAATTCACATAGAAAGGCCATCAAGATAGCCCTCTAGATTGCTATCAATGTTTTCTTCCACACTATTCATGGTGTTACTTTAGTAAGATAATCTGCCATAATAAAAAGTACAGACGTTATACTGTAATCAAACGCAGAATCTAAATATAGCTAAACATTTGCTATATAATGTGGCCTTGTTCTTTCTTGAGCCGAAGGTCATGTATTTATTTATCAGTACAGACTTGAGATGCTCTATATGTCATACAACGTATTGTAGATCAAACAAACATGGGCTTCCGTTGGAAATTAATAATAACAACAATTATTGTCTAAATGTGTTCCAGAATACAGGTTGTTGCTTTATGTGTAATGTGAGCATCACAAATCAGTCACAGTGTGAAAGGTGGTAAAATTGTTTTTCATGTCCCAACCTTATTACAAATAACAAGATGATTTACTTGTTTTCAAAAAGCAGTAAAGTGTTAAACCTGAGTGTTTAACGTATATGGTAGAAAAAGGTTTCAAATTTATGGCAATCTGATGCAAATGATCATCTGCTTTTAGCATAAAACTATGTGTGCCACTAGATAGTTGTTTTGACGCACCAACGTGTCCTAGTAATCATAACGTCTGCTCAGATTGTGATGGACACTTCCAAAACAACAATCCCACAAGTACTTCTGTACTTTATACATCTATTCGTAGGTTCACTTGTCAACATATCATGCTAAAAGTGCACAAAAGCTGTTTGAACTAGAACTAGGATGCCAAGATTCATGCTATACAATTCATGGTGTGAACTTTGAAGATTCAAAATTTTCACAATTGTATGGCTTCTTCTAGTCTCAATTTCGTTTATTATTCAATTGAAGTTATTGAAAGTTATTGAAGTTATTGAAATGATGCATATAATATAAATGCAGGGTGAAAGAGAATCCTGTAAACCAATAATTTATAACTACCTAACAATACCCACAAATTGTGATGTCTCCCGTCCATTCACTGACTAGAAAGGAAAAATCGCACAACCAACCAACTTATGATTCATGTGATGTAACAAACTTCTAATAGAAATGGAATTAGCATTAATGGATTGTCAATTTGGCAATACATACCAAATGATTATTATTTGCACATGGCATATAACTCAGTATGAAATTAACATCAAAATCTCATCACACAAATATCATCATGGAAGTCCATTAAAAATAGAGTGAGGTGACCCAGTTTACAGCCTCATTAGCTAAGCAGACGACCTTGATGAGGTCATTGAGCACATCAATATCACCATAAGTGGGCACCAAATAGAGGAGATTCAATATCCTATTGTATAAACATTTATCTATGCAGTCAATCACAAAGCATGACACAGACGAGATAGCTGTATATGGTTAGGGCCAGAGTTTGTAAACAGTGGTGCTCATTGACATGTATGAATGTGAAAAACAAAACCAGTCAGATGTATCAAAAAACGAAAGATGATAAGAATAGTTAGGGTGTCCAGCTACTCAATATATTCTCTAAGAACATCAGATTGCATAATGTAACCAATAGGACTGATGAACATTACATTACAAAACCTCCAAATATCAGCAGGAATAAATAATGCATGCCTGATATCAGTTATAGTTTTAGGATCAAACTGTGACATTTTAGTATGATCTGGTGACAAATGGTTATAATGAGTGGAGGTACACACAGTGACCACTTTGATGCTGTAATATGCAAACAAGCCATAGTGGTCAGCACTGATAATGGTCACCATGCTGGACCAACTATATGCAAATATCAAACTTTGGTCAGGTGCAGCAGTTGTAGCTTTTTCTTATAAAAACTTGATGGCTACTGGTCATGCATTGAGTTGACCAGCATAATACTAGTTCTTTTTTTTTCATTTCTCTTGATAGTTGACCTTGGGTGATCCAGGAAAAAAACAGTTGTACCTGCCCACGAAATCTAAGAAAATTCCATCGAACACCCCAAGATGTCGCCCCTTTACCAAAAATCCACATCTAGCAGAGAAACACAGACCACAACAGTCCTATTGTGCCTCAGTAAATCAGATGTTTTCAATCATAAACCAACGAAGACAAATCAATGTTATACTTTTTTGCAAAGTGACAGGTTATTAGTTCTAAAGAGGTTGTAACTAAGAACAAGCGTCAGCAGTGATTAATCTAGAGATTGGAAACAATGAGTCCCTAGGGACTCACATATTTTGAAACAATGGGTCCAATGAGTCCTGACCTAAATAACTATAACAAACAAATATGTTATTGGTCCCGTGGGATGCATAATTTTTTATTCTTGAAAATAATGAGTCCTGGAATGGGAGTTTGCATCTAGATTAGCTACTGATTGTCATCCTCCTCTGTGCAGTACCAAGCAGCCAGCACCAGGTAAACACAGTGTAACCGGACACCCTGATGCCCACAGGTAATCCAGCTGTTAGCATCCACACACCACAACCACCTGTAATTCATCTTCATGATTTCTTGCCACAACAGCATTATGGAGAGCGGTAGTAAACATTTGACTGGCTCATTACAAAGCACTTCTTTTGAAGTTTGCAAGTTGGAAAAATGCTTTTATATTCAGGTGGACAATTATCACACAATGTGACTGTTTTGTACTTCAAACAGTTCACTTTCTCTGGGGTCCAATAAGCAATTAAAACCATTAAATGTTCATGTCAAGACCAAACAGCTCAGTCCAACAGAAGTTCTGTGCAAACTGCCAACTCTCACGCCTCGGCCGTCAAATTGCCATTCAGAGATCTCAAATAAAACAAACTGAAGTAATCTGATTCAATCAGCAGACTCTCTGAGCTATTAGCTGAACAATATAAAAACAAATGGACGTTTTGCTGGGACAAACGCAGGGGTTTCAATGAAGCTTGAATAAGGGAAGAATAACACAGACGTGTGTGTGTGTGAGTAACGGTACACCTGGTCATAGTGAGCACTGCTTATCTTGCGCTCAATCATGCATGACAGCAGCCGCACACTGTACACTCCAGCTGCCATTGCTACCAGGAGTTTTTACACAGACACAGTTTTTTTCAGATTATTGTGTTTTGATCACTCTGGCTACTGTCATGCTTACTACATGCTCATGAATGTTTTTTTATGAACTTATGCAATATGTTTTCGACAATCAATCAAGATGGAATCCAATAATCATATTAGATTGGTTGTAAATTGACAGAGACATCACACACAGCAGATATCTACATCATCTATATCTATTATACACTTGGATCATAGTATTACAGCCAGTCAGCCAGCCAGCCAGCGAACTAACAAACTAAGCATCCAGCCAGCCAGACCATAACCATGGATGAGCTCAATAGGTAATGGCTAGGCTACAAACTTTCTGTACTCAAAAGTTATGAACCCATTTCATACTCGCTTTACTACGTCTGACATACTTCTTCAGACTGTCCTCATTACAGGACGTCTGTAGAAAAAATTCTAGAAAGGAGAAATTCATAAAATCGCTTATGTACATTTTAATGGTTGTGACGTGTGGTAATGAGCCTCAATCTGGTTTCAAGAGCGGACTGACAGACTGAAAATAGTCCATTGTATCAGGAATAAAAAACCACGGTATGGACAAACACTGAACTAGCATATGCCCGGAGTACTTTATATCACAGTGGTATTCAGCGAGGAGCATTTCCACATTTATCTTATCTCACTGACAGATGACATTTATGCCATAGTACATGCATAAAAACTGCACAATTTTGCATTTGTGTGAACAATTTCCATCAATGCTTCAGTATTATGAATAGTGTAAGAATTTCAGTAATATAAATACTTGTGCAAAATAACCTTGTAACGAATTTGATGTGGAAGATATTTACATTCTATCAACTGACATCTACATCAATACAAAGGAGAAATCGTCTGGTGTTTTAGCTCAAATCTGATTGGTATTGAACAGAATGTGCCAAAGGTCACCAGGACCTTGAGGTAAAGAGGTCAAGTGAGGCGTGTCAGATTGTCCATCTTGGTTGAGTAATAAGTAAACTGCATTCCTCAATAAATATTTGCTAAAAATCTAGATATTCATCGATTTCTTTAATGTGTTGCAAATTGTACTATTTTTGTGCTTGCTTTACTGAAGAACAGAATAGCCTTTGAAAGAACTTTATATCTCTCTGATGGAGAAAACTATGGGAAAACATAGTATATCCGAAATATTCTGTTATCTTATCTCTACATATGTTATGATATGGTGGTATATATGATTATTATCAAGTGGCGGCAAAAGATCCAACAATGTTACAAAACAAAATGTAAATCCAAATGAATGCCAATACTGGTTAATTTGCTTTCTTCAAGAAGACATAATCAAATCCTAAGTTTATTTGACTCGCAGGCCATAATTATTCCTCATTCAGAGGGTGTGGCCTGGCTTCCCAGTCTACATCCCAACCGTCCTCTCCAACTCTCCAAGCATGACAAGCAAAATGCAAAATAATTTCATTTTCCTTGAGTTCGAAAAATATCATAAAAAAATATCAGAAAAATTAAGTCACTTTTATTAGATTTAATTACCTGTTAATATTAGTTAACTCAATAAATTTTGCGCTACAGCCAGACTGTTGTCAACAAAGTAGCCTCACTTATGCCAATTCGATTACATAAAACACAGGTCACCCTCACTGCACGTGTGCATAGCAAAAAATGCCCTTATTACTTGCCCTACCTTACTACGTGGATCTAGCAGGACCCAGAATATGCAAACCAGGAACCAGATAACGACCTTTTACAGTTTACACAAATATTGATAATGCCTACCGACTATAAATAGATGATTACAGATGATATTTTGAAGAAAACAAAAATCTATATATTTTCAACTAAAAATATTTTTCAATACCATACCTATTTAAGTACGCGCTAAGTACCTAATCAAATTGATAGTCAGTCTCATAATGATTAGCGAAGAGAATGTGATTTACAGAGTAAACATGCCTGTGTGTTCACACCATATATTACTTGTTATTCCGTACTGGTGATGTTTTGCCCCTGATTCATTGGTATTGACAGAGACATGCTTCTTGTGGAAAAATCTTTTTCCACAAGAGCTGTTTAAGGTACTACTATTTACTATACAACAAAAAAATATCAAGCATACAAGAAAAGATGTATGTATCTAAATTGTATCAAATGACTTAACTAGCAGATCCAGTGGGGGCAAGGGGGGCAATTGATTTCATGTAATTATTGCTCAAGCCCTGAGTTGCCACACTGTGACCCTACTTAAAAACCTAGTAGTAAATACAAAGCCTAACAACAGTATATGAGCCAATGTGGTAATATAAAACCTTACCACAGACCTAATAATAAAGCTATAAAAGCTGTAACTGCTTACAGAGCTTCTATTATTGCTGCTAATATTTTCATAGGTTGGTATTAGCACCAAAAGATGTTTGGACAACATATTACATGACATGCCCTATACATTCCTCAGGTGAATTGTCAGCTGACCTCAATCAAATAGACAATATAGATACACGGCAGTATAATTATTTCCATGCAATAAGATGATTTCATTTCCGATATGCAAATCCACATTAAGTCTGGCTCATTATATTTACTCATGATGCCTCCACAGCTGAACACAATACAACTACTTGATTCACAATAGATATGTCACAGTGTCCACACGGCTGGTATTCTCATCACAACACACCACATTGGGTAGAATTTGGAGAGCTGCCTGGGAGAGAATTGTTGTCCTAATGGCTTATATCATGCTAGAGGCTTCCTGAGGCAGGTCATCAACCAACATTACCTGCTATTGTTACAACTGGCACGTTTTGTCTCGCAACATTGCAGAGATTTTGTCTCATTTGAACTTAATTATGATGACACAATGTTTAACTGATCCCTGTCATGTTGTTTTAACCACATAGTGGATGGCAAGATAGAACAAGAGTTCAAAGCACTTGGCCGAGAACACTGAACCCTTATTAAACTTTTATCATCAGTACTACTATCATCATTTTGACCTTGAACTGTTTTTCAAAAAACACCCATCAGTGATGCAAATTACAATAGACAGTAAGATAAGACTCTATCAGTGATGTCATATTCATCATTCATTAATTCTACCAGTACACACAGGACTGAACTTTGGGACAGCCTGATGACACTGCCACTGGGCGTAGCCTAAATTACGCTTAGGCCACTCCTCACTGCTTTTTTTTTTTACTAAGTTAGAGCCATCTTCTGATTGAATTTCATTCAAGTATCTGCAATACCAGTTTAGACAACTCATAATTAAATTGTCATCTAAAGCATTAAATCTGTGGCAGAGAATCCACTCCAATCCATAACAATTTAATAGGAAATTGAATGACCACCAGGAAATGGAATATTGACAGCTTGATGACTCGTGGTTTACGATCATTGAGTCAGATCACGGCATCAGGCACTCAGCACCACAAATTATTACATACTGTCTTCAAATGGTGATTGTTATTTCAACATTATGATGATAAAATGAGAATTTCTTTCGGTCACTTTTATCATATTCAATCAATAGATCGAATAAAAGGCACTCTCAATTCTGCATTTGTGATTCTGTGTCTGTAATAATTCAAGGTTCATGAATGACATTTCACAACTGATCACACTGTATATAATGTAGATTACGTATTACGCATTCTCTATGGGAGAAACGTGTACATGATTTTCACAATGTAAGGGATATTCTAATCTGCGTACTCTTGTACAGAAACAACCTGTTGCTGTACAGCTGAGACAATTAAAACAATTCAAAGACCTCACGTAATCTGGTGTATCACACAGAAACAACATTGTTCTCAATAGAAATCATGCACAACTGCCATCATGATAATTAAAGAGAATTTTAACCATCCATGATTACTCAGTAACATAGTAATTGTTACCAGCGAGTGGGCATGGGACTGGTACCAGCACCAACTAGGAGGCTGCAGGGTGCCAGCAACTAGAGTAAGCATGCCAGCGGGGGAGACACGACCATGCTAGGGTTATAGTGGCATAATCAGCACTTGCAGCTAACTTTCTGTATCATAAATTACTGTGTCCTATCAAAATCATTTCCATTTTGTGCTTCTATCAGACTGTTTCATAATACCAACTGTTAAAACTGATGTAAATACTGATTTTTATCTATTCCTGTTTATATTTTGTATGGATTGCATTTTACAGGCAGATGCTTCAAGGGCAATACTAAAACGCAGCTTCAAAGCTACAATTATACGGCTGATTGAAGCTCATTTTCACCATACAAGGTTATGTTCTAATTAAAACGCAAGTTTTGTACCAGTTTTGTACATTATATTATGTTCATGAATGCAAGTTTTCAGAGCTTCAAATGTTAATTTTCAATCTAATTGACAAGTCCCAACATCACATGTATTGACTGCAGCAATATCAGCAAGATCAATGTCTAGATACATTACATTCAGAAAATGTTCAATGCTGAATAAATGCTTGAGGTTTGCACACGGACCAGCTAAATTCAACTGTCTATCAAGAACCCTGTGTCAGAAATTCTAACTTTTCTGATTATTTAGTTTTAATTTACGCATACAACTACCAATCAAAATCATATCTAACTTCAAACTCTGTCTCTATTTATGCAAACTAAAGATATCTTTATAACACACTGTATTCATACATCTCTCTTGCTCACAATAACATTTACATGTACAGTTCTTTTCAATGTGACTATTAATGTCAAGGATTACTTTCACTGAAACATTTATTAAACCATATGAGTTTACTCAGTCCACACTAATGGGAGCAACATTGGAGCAACTAGAAGTAAATTAAAATGTGACTTGTAGGACGTTACACAGAACTATACATTACCAAAAAATCGACTTTCTTTTGATAACAGCTAAATAATATTTCATTTTATCTCAAAATGTTTTAAAACCACTGAAAATTATAAGTAGGACTTTTAGTAAAACAGTAAAATCTTGGTTCAAGACTAGTATGCATCAAGACAATTTTAATCAAATTCCACTGTGATGATGCAGTGTTTTCTGCCAGTGTTCATCTCAAAGCCAGTCTATGAGGAGCTTCCTGAGGGGGATATTGTATGCTATACAGAAGCACAACCTCTATGGAGCTCTAGTCAAGTGCTCTTTAAGATTGAGTCCACTGCAATTAACCTTTAACTTTTTTGCAAATAACGTTTAAGACTGAAATGCAACATCAACTGAAAACGTAGATTTAGAATTGTAAACTTATATCTAATTGTATTCATGATCATATCATGCTGCTTCTGTTGTACATGGTTTGAATTGTTAGTCAGGGATCAATTGTGCTTTGGCAAATGGAAAGCATCCCTTATTACACAATAGCATTTTATTGTGCATATTCAACAATGATATTGTGATATGTTTCATGACTCACTTTTTGTTAGACAATCTTAGATCAGTGGCTACATACCTGAAAGATTTCGTAAGTTTTATGAAGTAGTGCTACTTTTATCGAGGAAATCAACAGAGAAGGCATTTATGATTTTTAGAAATAATCTTGTACTGATTGTCTTTAGTTCATATTACAGTTTATACGGTCACCACATAATTTTCAGTACATTACATATGACTTACTCACAAGTTCAAAATGTCAAAAAGAGAATATCATTTCTTTTTATGGTTACTTACTGTAAAACACAGTAGACAGGGTCAGGATTAGGTGGGAAATCGCTACTCGTCAGGAGGACGAGTAACACTAAAAAATCTACTCGTCCTCCCAAAAATCTACTCGTCCTCCTAAAAATCCACTCGACACCCAAATAAACTATGTTCATTGGAATTGAATAGTTTTATACAAAAACAACATAACACTTTCAGTTCATATTAACTTTATTCTCTACAAACTAATAAGTGATAATGGTAATTAATTTAACAATATAATTCGTAAAATATAAATTTTAACATCGCATTGTTGCTACGGACGCTATCGAGCAGACGACTTTTGTGGATCAATATCGAAACCAAGCATTGCTAATACGACTAATGCTGCAAACCGGTATTGATTTTAAGTACTTTTGCGTCCGGTTACTTAGTCTAGCTGAAGCCTCGGTTTTGTTATTGCCAAAATGGCGACGAAGCAAGGTAGGTTTGGCGCTATTAATGACCGAATATTTAGTTATTTCTATATGTAAAAACAACGAGAATTTGCTACTCGTAAAAAGGACGAGTATATATAATTAGAGTGCTCGTCCGACACACGGTTTTACTCGAGCGGACGAGTGACTAATCCTGAGCCTGAGTAGACACAAAACTTGGTACAAGGTCCAGTGACCTACTGCTCACTGGTCACAGGTTCTATCACTGCAAACTGTATCATTTTTAAATGCCTCTTAGCCATACACATTTTAAAGTTTTGTATTACATGGGCGTGCCCCTGTTGACACAGGTTTCCCCGTCAAATGAATGAATCCTGCTCAATATTGCAGTTGAACTATATTAATGTTTTATAATGAATCTGGAGTCATTGCTAAACATATTCTCTGGAGTCATAAGATATTTTTAAGCCCCAAGCACATAAAACAAGTCACTGGTAATTCAATGACATAAATAACTGCAAAAACAAGATCAAATTATGAAAGGGAATTCAAAATCACAATTTTTGTATGACCACGACTGCAAGCTTTGCATCTCAGCTTGTAAAATGAAATCTAAAATCATTTCAAACTAAAACTGACAATTTCTATCATAAAATAAGCTAATCCTTTTTTATTTACACTGTAATATTCAGGAAAATGTCAAACTCATAAGCCTGCCCACAAGTAAATATATTGCAAAACAAAGGATGTGTAATGCTGGAGTTTTTTCTCCTCCAATATAGGAGACAAGATTGGGATGCTGGGAATAACTGCTGTCTGGAGTGCGCATTCCTGTAGCATGAATGATCTCACCTGATGGATCATACAGGATCTGTCTCATGGCACGGGATTAGCATTACATAAAGGTGATCCACCGAGCACAGTTAAGGAATGATGATGCATGTGTCTGCAGGCGGAATATACATGCCTGTTCCATTATTGTAATACATAGTAATTCAACACATAACGATGCAGTGAGATGGAATAGTCTACTTTTTTCATTGACCTGGCTCATGATTTTCATCAAACAAGTGAGTCCATCCATACCTGTCTGGTGGTCAGTGAACCGTGGAGAGTGAAGGGCCACGTGCAGGAGCTATTAGCCAGTGGACGACAAAACATGGTAAAAAAATACATTGTATGACAACAATAAATGTCAAGTTGTTAAAGCCAGAATAGATGGTGAGTGATGATTTCATATGATCATTTTATTGAATGCATAAAAATGTGAAATTATTCCATTTTCTAACCTCTCTGTCTCAAGCTAGAGAAAGAGGTTAGAAATTATTTCACAACCATTGGGAAACACTTACAAGTGAAATTGTTTCACTTTGATGAGATGCAGTGTGTTAGTTCACAGGCAGCTTGAAAACTGCACTAACATTAATTGCTTAAAATAACAATGCTAATTGGCTAGTTTTCAACAATTAAGTGTAAAGACATCGTTTATCTTCTAATCTAAACATTTACTTTGATATCGATCTCTGGAAAAAAACAACTAAATGTAATCTCCAAAGAATGACATGTAAAAATAGTGAATGTGTATACAACTTAACAATGCACGAAGCATATTGCTAAGTAAATGAATAAGAAAAAATTTCTCGCTATATAATGTCACAAGCGTGCTTCATAGTTTTTACTCTAACGTTTTACATTCAGAAAATGTTCTAGTCCTAACAAATAAAAGGCTTATCTGACAGTATCAACAGTGAACCATCATATTTTGCCTCCCACACTCCATTCTGTCAGCTGCTACCTAAAAACAGCAGTTTAATGAACAAGTAGCCGGTGCTATGGCGATAGTGTTTGTAATTCCAAGCAGAGCCGGCCCCACGAGACAGAAGGATGTGGAGCTACACTAGGTTTTCTGTATATTATTGTCTGGATCAACTATTGTTTTGAGTTTTGACTGTTAGAATCAGTACAAATATGGATCCTGACAATTTTCTGAATAGCGGAAGTTTGTTACGCACAACACTAGGGGATGGCTCTTGTAAATGATTAGTCAGTAGCAGCAGAGCAGGTGAGATTTGAAGATACAGACTAAATAAATTCTACTCCTGCAAAGTAATATAGTACATGGAATATGTATTACAACATTATGATCAACTCCAAGAGTTGACTGGTATATTACAGGCTCCGTTTCTATGTTATGACATTATCAGCATCATCCTCTGGATATTTGATGCTTTAATCTTTTTTATAGTCACAGAATCTAGGTAACGTTAGAGTAGTCAGACGTAAACAAGAGATAACAGACAGATATTATATACTTCTCTGGCAGTCGTAGATATGCACAACAACACAATAATATAGTACATTCAGCTACTCAACTAATTAATATCAATAGATTTGACTATAAAATAAAATACATGTACATAATTTCCCCCTTTGCTTATTCCATCTCTGTCAATATATTGTTGTTTTTTAAATTCCAAATTTAAAATCATCAGCTGACAGCTGGGACTTGAACCCCACTTGCTTCAACCAAATCAACCTAAATCAAGTAATAAATGTTAAGATACAATAAGACATTTCTCCCATAACAACTTATTTAAAATCACAATGAAATGCAAATGCAGTTATGCAAATGATTTAGTTTTATCTACTTCATCTTGTCACAGAACTGTGAAATTCGAATTGAAACATAAATTTTCACTTATTTTTCCATGAATTCTCACTAACGTGTCTAGCTATCATCAGAGGGGAGAACATTATATTGCGTGCTGTCGATTTTATAGAGAATAAAGAGGCAAAGTTGTTTACATTACATGATACCTGATAACATGCGACAGCATTTTGGTGTACATTCGATCATTTATCAAAGACTCGCCTGATTCTATGAAATCATTGAGAGTATTTCTGCAAACAGGGCAGCTTTTAAACTTGTCACTTCAACATCTATTCATTCTTTAGATTCAGAGAAATCAAAACATTCAATAATTTCACATGGATATCCAGTGAGATACTGGTACATACCCCACGGGCATTTTAATTTATTCCTCAACAGCATTCTACACATTATAGTCAAACATAATAAAAACACACACATATATATAACTGTTATTTTGACTTGTTGATTTTGCAGTTTTAAATTTATCTGCAACATTTAATCAGAATACATTATTTGGCAATTCAAAAAGTATACTTTTTATGATGATGAAGGGCATTTGTGAAGTGTAAACAACATGGAGGTATGTTCCCACTGGGCCGGCCTTCACGCACAGTATCCGAATGTCACATGATAATGTTATGATGGTGAATATTTATACAGACAGACAAATTGTATCATCACAAATATTTCCTCGGTGGTGACATTTTAATTTATTGGATTCATCAAAGCTGTGAAATTAATGAGAACAGGTGTAAAATCTAGGCTTTACATTACCATGTGCATGTTTTACATTCATGTGAAATAATGTTCATATTCAGTTCTGATTTCTCCAGAGTCATATTTTCAAGGTAGCAAAGTAATTGCCAAACATTCCTAGAGTCAAGTGTCAATTAATAATGAATAAAACATATCTTTCTCAAAGTAGGCAAAACCCATCTTGGTAATATAGAATTTGGTAATAACTTTTTTCTAAAGTCTCGTTTATTATTACTAGGTACTAAATTGGTGAAATATTCCAGGGTCAGACATAAATACCCTTATTTGGCCAGTGTTATACTTTAAGGTATACAGTCGACAACCTTTAGGAAACCACAAAGGACAAACATTAAATAGTTTCTCATAAAAGGGGACGACTTGTTTGCGACGTTTTAATTGTCAAATAGTCACATTAACCATAGCAGACGTTTCATCTCACCAGTAAGTAAAATGACTATCATATTTTATGCCTCAAACTTTAATTGGTAAACCTTATTCACCAGGTTATATAAAACCGTAAAATTTACTCCAATAATATATGAAGAAGTCCTACCTACAAATTCTAGAGATTATTGAAATAATCTGTGATCTACAGTAATATGAACTAATAAACAAACAGATGGGCTTCCAAGAATAACTACTGTGGTGTAAAGCAACCTCAATAGATGTAGGGTCTTGAGATGGAGCATTACTCCTATCAGCATCAGCACCCTCAGGCTTACACGTATCTCATACTACATCACCCAATATAGATGATGATTTCGCCATCAGATACGGAGTTTCATGATAAAAAGCCTATAAAAATCTATATCAAAATGATGATCAGCATGATATCTAAATAAATATGGTATTGAGCCCTAGGCAGACATGGGAGGGCGTATATGGCAGGTTTGGACGCCTGCATGTCCATTCACATCACTTCTTGCTAACTCAACTAATCATCGTTCTGGTCAGAAGAAACAAGAGCTACATGAGGACATTCAGTTGCACATTAGAATTAGAATTCTTGTAGCTCATCTTCACCTTGGTCATGATTAATAAAATCAAAATAAATCGATTAAAGAATAATTCTGTTCATGGTCTCCTCAGATTTATCACTTTAGCGCACATATGAAACCCATGCAGTCTCCCATTTAGTCACTAGTCCGCTCGTCCAGACTAGTAGCAAATGTGAAGGGGCCTAGCGCTGAATTCAATTCACTCATCCTGCATACGAGTAGCTTCTGAGCCAAAATACGTTTGGCAACTTATCAAACCAAGCAACTTTCGGGGAGGACTAGTACCTTTGTAAAGTTACTAGTCCTGCTGAAGAGCAACAATTGAGGTGTTAACTGGGTAATGTGTGTACTCACGTCGACGGCGTGCTTGTCGATGACCTTGAACACGGCGGGGTCGGTGTAGATCTGGCGCTTGATGTACTTCGGTGGCGCCGGCGCTGGGCGGAGTGATACCGGTATCGGGTCGAGCTCAAAGTCCCGCGGCGTCCCCATACTGGTACTCGGTCTGAACACACAAACAATATATTATATAATACTTTATTTCTTTCAACTTGATTATTGGATGGAACTTTTCATGGTGAGAAACTGGTGTGCCACGGCCCCCACAGGGAGAAATAATAAATGTGGATATCTGTATTATCAGAAACCTATAACTCTGGAATATTATGGGTTTCTGGTATTATACAGAATCTTCATTTTGCACATCGCTTGGTTTCTGAAAATCTTCAAGTCCAGGAGACAATATCTACTACACGACTATATTATGATTAATTATACTACTATTACCATTTTAACATATCCACACGAAGAGCAATCTACATTATGCAGATCTACTTTATGCATATTATACCATATAATATGTAAAGTTGAACTTAGTAATACAGATGATTATGGAAGCAATATACTGTACCTGTTTAAAAGAGGAATCAAACTATTTTGAAGTTATCCTTTACACAACTTGATTCTCTGGTCTGTGGTAAATTAAAAGTAGCATATTTCATAAAAAGATATACTAAAAGTCTACACTTTCCAAAAAGGGAATATCCTAGGGTGATTCTTATTTGGTTTGGACGCTTTTTAAATAAAACCGTAGTTAATTCACTGCTTGAAAGAAAATACGCTGTAACTTAACAGGCATTACTACAGAATAATTACAGGTCAGACCCTTTTCCAAGAATAGTGCTGACAAAAAGAATGAATCAAGGGTTAACCACACAGAAAAAGGCAATACCCTAAGGGTAAAAATGCACTAGGGTTAATGAAATAATCAAGGAATAAGCCTAAAATAACTTCCCTGCCAAAAAAGAACCTCCAAAATGTAACTGCTGATTATCAAATTACATAGAACATACGGAGACAGGTTATTATGTCAACAACTACATGTAATTGGTTATATTGCTCTGCTTTTAAAAGCATGGTTCATTTTGAATATACAACGTACGTCAAACAATATATGATATCAGACCAGTAAACATGGAGAAAAAGCAAATGATATTTCTCAAATTTTCAAATAATATTGATTTCTGTCAAAAATTACCATAAAAACATCTAAAACAAAAAAACAAAAGTGCATTTTCTCATCATTCGGTTCTGCTCTTGTGCCAAGAGCAAATTACCCATGGCCATGGCACAGCCTTTGATCGACCTACAAATATTAAAATTGCATCAGTCAACGAAATTAGACACCAAAAGTTGTCAGAAGGTAATGAAAACTTACCAAGGAATACAATTTAAATGCTGACACCATGACACAGTGCTAATTAGTTCCATTTCAAGGGGTGGTCATTTGCCCAACAGCAATTTGTGCCTGATTGGCGTCTGATCATTAAAAATCTATATTCAGCTAATAATAACAAGCAATAGGTGATTAAAACATGTCGCTTTTGTTTTGTATGCAACACGAGGTAGTAATTATATCACTAGTTCAGTTGTAAAGCAATAAGAAAATGCTTAAGTGCTGTTAATTTCTTTGGATGCCTAAAAAAAGGTAGAAAAAACTAGACAAAACTCAGTTTAAACAGAGATATTGATGGAATTCAAATTTAGTTTATCATGTTATATGAGAACCAGGATGAAACAGAACTAATTCACTGGATCTATTCGTGCAGCCAACCAGGATAAGCCCTAAGCAACAAGTTTCAAGGTCTAACACTCATCACTCAACTAAATGACCTGCGTTCTACTGCCTATTGTTACAGAATCCCAATTGCTTTCCATCTGGCCCAAACAACATCAAGGGAAAAGTTCTTGCATTTTGATAGGGATGTTCACAGGGTAACATGTAAATCAAAATAGACATACAGACAGTGATTTAGGAATTTTATTTATAACTGAACTCAATTATACCGTTCAGCTAATTCTGAAAGTTGCTTATTGGTTGAAGTTTCTTTAGACCTTTTAGGTAGAATTACATGTCATGAGAAAACTCGACTTAACTCTGGTTGCTTATGCAATGGAAAGACCATCTTGGAGAGTCAATATTTCAATATGACAAATCATAGATCCACTAGAAGAATGATGACACAAAATAAAAAAAAAATAAAAAAAATCTCAGTAGAGCAAGTTTCATTCCTATTGAACAAAGGTGGGCAAATGGGTGCGTGATGTTATATTACTTATATATTACAATAAAAATGAGTTTTCCAAACAGATCATGCAAACATCATGCTGAAAACTTCTCTTCTCATCAAATATTTATCATTGAAGAAAAGAACTGGCATGTTACAGAAAAGAATATCATAACATTCACCAATCTCTGCACCAGAACCACATTATTCTGACAGGGCATGCAACTAGCTTGTAAATTTGGAATGTTACAGATCCTATAAAGCAGTCTAAGATGACCGTTGAAATTTGACATTTGAGACTTCATAACTTGTTTCTACTAAATATCATTTTGTTGCGTCTTCAACTTTAAACATCATCAAATTAAGTTGCACAAATGTTCCACTTTTCACATTACTGACGAGATCCATTAGGTTCCAGATTTAGACTTACTGATGAAGCCCTAAAATGAAGAAAATGTTCTGGACATCGACACTAGTCTTCCAAATATCAAGGGTTGTTGGTGATGCTCATATCATAATAAATAAACAGAATAGAATACATAAATTAAAAGGTTCAAAAAAAGTTTATTTCCATAATTTTTGAAAATAAGTAAAAATTAAAATATTTTCGGTACTCTTTATTTTTCTGTACTGTAGTCATTTGATAGATAAACCCGGATAGATATCAAGGATTTTAGTAGGGGTCTACCAAAACTCTACTAGAGTTACGCTAAACCATGGAATTAAATATGTAAACCGTAAAATGCTTGTACAGTAAATCCCAATTCACATATTGGAATGGTATATTGCCATTATTGGTATATTTGACAATAAAAAGGAACAGGCTTGGGGGAACAGGATGCATATGGATCATGGGATCTGCTCATGAGACCTCAAGGACAATTAATGAGAACAATATAGTACATTAACTATACCAGTACTAGTAATTACAGTGAATGTAGCAAATATATATTCGATCTAAATTGCATAACATAATAACATGACGTTCAACTATGACTATATACTAGGGTGGAGTACTAAAAGTACTTCACTGCACTCAGAAAGATGCCCTACTTTTGAGAAGTTTGTGACTTGACAGTGAATGTTTACTTGCGTTAAATCATAACAATCAATTGAGTACATTACTTAAAATATACATGTCTACCAAAGATATAATACGCACCTTTAATATATGATATCCACAAAAGTTATAATTCACTGTGTATTGCAATATCCTACAATTTATCCACTGTCTCACCGGTGTGTCATTCTAAGCATTCCATTGCTTCCGCTTCAAACTAGCCGCAATCACGACCAGCATTTATTGACAAAATGAGTGGTGTAGCCATTTTGTATTGAGGCTAAAAGTGAAAATTTTGATTTAGCGCCATCTAGTAGACTTGGCGTTAAAATTGTTGCT
>CM032668.1:38676810-38720100 GCA_019095985.1 Streblospio benedicti | reverse complement strand
AAAAGAATATCATAACATTCACCAATCCAGAACCAACCACATTATTCTGACAGGGCATGCAACTAACTTGTAAATTTGGAATGTTACAGATCCTATAAAGCAGTCTAAGATGACCGCTGAAATTTGACATTTGAGACTTCATAACTTGTTTCTACTAAATATCATTTTGTTGCGTCTTCAACTTTAAACATCATCAAATTAAGTTGCACGAATGTTCCACTTTTCACATTACTGACGAGATCCATTAGGTTCCAGATTTAGACTTACTGATGAAGCCCTAAAATGAAGAAAATGTTCTGGACATCGACACTAGTCTTCCAAATATCAAGGGTTGTTGGTGATGCTCATATCATAATAAATAAACAGAATAGAATACATAAATTAAAAGGTTCAAAAAAAGTTTATTTCCATAATTTTTGAAAATAAGTAAAAATTAAAATATTTTCGGTACTCTTTATTTTTCTGTACTGTAGTCATTTGATAGATAAACCCGGATAGATATCAAGGATTTTAGTAGGGGTCTACCAAAACTCTACTAGAGTTACGCTAAACCATGGAATTAAATATGTAAAACCGTAAAATGCTTGTACAGTAAATCCCAATTCACATATTGGAATGGTATATTGGTATATTTGACAATAAAAAGGAACAGGCTTGGGGGAACAGGATGCATATGGATCTTGGGATCTGCTCATGAGACCTCAAGGACAATTAATGAGAACAATATAGTACATTAACTATACCAGTACTAGTAATTACAGTGCATGTAGCAAATATATATTCGATCTAAATTGCATAACATAATAACATGACGTTCAACTATGACTATATACTAGGGTGGAGTACTAAAAGTACTTCACTGCACTCAGAAAGATGCCCTACTTTTGAGAAGTTTGTGACTTGACAGTGAATGTTTACTTGCGTTAAATCATAACAATCAATTGAGTACATTACTTAAAATATACATGTCTACCAAAGATATAATACACACCTTTAATATATGATATCCACAAAAGTTATAATTCACTGTGTATTGCAATATCCTACAATTTATCCACTGTCTCACCGGTGTGTCATTCTAAGCATTCCATTGCTTCCGCTTCAAACTAGCCGCAATCACGACCAGCATTTATTGACAAAATGAGTGGTGTAGCCATTTGTATTGAGGCTAAAAGTGAAAAATATTGATTTAGCGCCATCTAGTAGACTTGGCGTTAAAATTGTTGCTGTTTGCGTTATGAACAGTGAATTATGCAATTTTGCTGAACTTGATTGACAATGTAATTACATGTATTGGTATTAATTTAATAGCAACTGCTGTATTTATTCTGGACTCATTTTCCAATATAAAAAAAATCAAGAGATGATTTGAAATACTTTTAGTATTTTAGATGAGTTACGAAAAATCAGGTGATAAAAATAATTCCATGAATCAATTTCATAAGGGAGCAAGCATAATTAATTGTACGGGGGGGGGGGCGGGGCGGTCATTTGGTATTGACGCCCTCCCTAACTCTCGACGTTGAAATTGAATGCCCTCCCTATATGAACATTAAGAAACCAGCCCCCCCCCCCCCCCTCCCAACGGGATAAATATGAACAATGGCATACTGAAAACTGTTTAAAGTGTATTGCAATGAATCATTCACTTCAATGGTCAATGAATACATATTTAGCATTATACCACTCTAATGTAAGACACCCTAAATGGATGATTGGTTGAGGGCCTCAAACAGATTACATTACATGATATACCACTCTAATCGGATACTACCATCCGGTACTTTTTTAATGACAACGTTCGATTCGAATCTTCCCCCTGATAACCCATTGGGTTTGCATATCCAGGTGATTTGAATGATCTCATGACTTTTTTTATTACAAATAACACTACACGCATATACTAAAATGCCCCAGACCATCAATAAAATATCTGACTTGTTTAAAATAATGCTCATGGTGCAATCCCTAAGATATTGCAAAATTGTCCAGTACCAAACATGGTCTATAAATTTTATAAATTGCATATTGCAGGAATCCATCAATTCAAAAGTATCCAGTTTGAGAATTCTCACTTTGAATTAAAATTGTTCTTTTCTGTGACCAAAGAAAATTGGCGACCCCCCCATGTATTCAAAATCCATAAGATAAAAATTGTAGTGGTCTATAAATTTTATAATTCCTAATTCATTATCCAGTTACCAGTAGATCTACCAATGGTCTTTGAAAATTAGATGTATAAAATATCGGATAATTCTTTTTTATTATTTCTTATCCAATATTTTATACATCTAAATCTAATTTTCAAAGTTTATTTTTTTCCTCTAATATCTTGGTATGGATTAAAAATGAATGTTTCATAGATGGCAATGGCAAACAATTAAAAACACAGATATCTTATTCGAATTATTGTTGCTTTGTTTTTTACATACACCACAGATAATAGTTAACTAATCTGTGCATACACCTTATTGATGCAGGAAATTTCAATGAAGTATCAAAATATGAATGTGCGCATGTAGCTATCAATATCATAACCAAATACATTCGGCAATTAAGACAGCTAGCTAGTCTTATCGTAAGTAAATGAAGATTCATCAAAATATTTAGCCAGGATTGTCGGGTTATCAATATCAAAGAGGACAGCATGCGGTTCCTATTCACTTTTTCTTTAAAGCAGCAGTCAGTTTTGCTTCTAAGTCTTGTGGCTTGAAAACACCAAATTCAGTGACAATTCCTCCTGTGATAAGATCTGCTGGTGTGACATCAAATGCAGGGTTCCAACAGTTGATATCTAAACAAAATAAAGTGAAGTATAGAGAGAATTATTTGCATCTGGTGAGGAGAAACATCAATTTTCTTACATAGATGCAATCGCCACAGCCTCAACATATGTTAGTAGGTTGTCACAAGTACATTTTAGTGATGTGATTATCAGCTAACTTATGTCAAGGCTTTAGCAACCGCATCTACATGTACATGTACCATAACCTTTAGAAAAATTAGTCTGTTTATACATAGGCAGATTCAGGGGGGCACGCCCTTTATTTTTCCACCAAAATACTTTATTCTATTTTATTGTTTTTTTTTTTTGCATACTCGCTATCGATCACAAGTTTGAAACCCATGAGATCTTTTAAGTGCGCCCCCCCCCCCTTTTCTGAAAACCTGGATCTGCCAGTGCTACATTAGATATTGTAAAAGCTAATATAGAGCTTTCAGCTTCTGACTGTGTCAGATGCCACCAATTGTTGGCATCACACAGTTTCTTACAGTTGTCTTTGCATCGCGCGAATCTTAAGCAGTCCGTAAACAGGAGTTTAGTGATCATATACGTACCACTTGGAGCAAGCTGCACATCTTTGATCGTGGTCATTTCTCTTGCTGGACGCTCTTCAATGGTTATATCAGAACCTTGCTTTATGCTGAGGTCTACTGATGTACTAGGGGCGACCACATAGAATGGTACATTGTGGTACTTTGCAATGATAGCGAGCTGATAGGTACCTACAGTTGCGAAAAAACTACAATAATAAATCAACAACATGCACTGAGTAACTGTAAAATAGACAAAATGTAATCAAATTTAAAGATTGCAATCAAATTTAATGATTGCGATCAGCTCACCAATCTTGTTTGCTGTGTCGCCATTAGCAACAACTCTGTCAGCACCGACCATCACCGCGGTGACGGAGTGCGTTGCCATGAGCGCGGCAGCCATGTTGTCGCAGATGAGCGTGGCAGGCAGGCGCTCCGTGACCAGCTCATACGCCGTGAGACGGGAGCCCTGGTTGTATGGACGAGTCTCCGTGCAGTAGCAATGTGCCAACCGACCACGCTCCGCTAGACAGCGCACCACACCTGTGTCAAGCTCATTCATTAGGTGATCTCATAAAACTGGTGTGGGTCAATAAACTTAGTTTCAATAAACTTAGTTTCTTCCAAGCATATTTCTACCACGATACACATAGCTGAAGATAAGTTTTACAAGCCCAAGCTTCCATTTGACTAAGGCTTGTAAAACCTGCCGTCAGGCAGCAATGTCTATCGTGGTAGAAATGTGCTGGGTAGAAAGATGCGAGTGAGAAGATATCAAATCAATTTCACAAGCATTGGGAAACACGCATCTCTAAATTAGTTTCTGAACATTTTTTTATTCCCTCACTTATGCATTGCCCACAAGTGCCCATAATACAAGAGAGTTGATACTAAACTGACACAGTTACATAGACAGATCCAGGGGTTGGGGCACAGGGGGCACGCGTACCCCCGTCCCCCCCCCCTCTTTACCCACCAAAATACTTCATTTTCATAGGGGTTTTTTGACGTCCGCCCCACCCCCCACCCCCTTTCCAAAAACTTGGATCTGCCATTGCACAGTGACACCCATGATTGACCATGACATACCAAGTGCAGTTCCGTATCCGGCGGTGGCGAGGGCGCCGGTGTTGCAGTGAGTGAGAACCGTGGCCGGCTGGTCCCCGGTTTCCTGCAACACGGCATCAGCGCCGTGACGACCCAGGGCCTGGTTCACAGTGACATCCTCTGCTTGCAGACCCTCAATCCATGCCAGGAGTCTGTATATTATTATGAAACTGGTTACCGGGTGGAGAAAAAAGTGTGATAATACTTTGTTGCATGTTCATATGTGTACGTAAGTACAGTACTAGTTTGTGTATTTAATATGAGAGATTGTATTTGAGAGCTTGGAAAAGGTTTAATCGATTTCTCTTGTATGCTTGTGTTACAGGTTTTCATCTCATTTAATCAATAAATTAAAATGTGTGTTTTGTGTATAATGAATTAAAACTTCAAGAAATTATCTGGCCGAAATGTTACAGCATTTCATGTTTGTTTGGTGTCACATTACGTATTAAGGGGGCAAATAAGTCCAGTGGGTATTCTTTTCTTATGTTTATGTTTTTTATAAATGTAAAACATTTGTCACTACAAAAAATAAAATCAATCAATCTATCTATCAATCAATCCATCAATCAATCAAGAATGTAAAAAAATAAATAAGACAAGATCACTTTTTAAAATGTAAAAAACATAATGTGTATTAGACACACACTGACTGATAGAGTTATAAGATCCTTATAACATTCTATCACGTCTAAAGATCCCTCTTTCACACTTTATCAGACACAATATTAAAGAACAGCCCTCCAACCAGTGACCTCACCTAGATTTGAGATCGGCGGCAGTAGCATTTTTGTCCTTTCTCCATTGATTGAGCAGGTCCTGCACCTTGTGCTCAGCATCCACAATATTGACAGCCGTCGGCCGTGACGACACCAGATATGCCATCTTCTCGTTTACATAATCAGCAAAGCTCTGCGTGGACTCGAACTCCATCCCATAAATCTCTGCGGCCAGACTGAGGCAGCCGACCACGGCGATGGCGGGAGCTCCACGTACCTACCACAGCAGCAACAGAAGTAGCAGTAGCAGCAGATAGGAGCAGTAGCAGCAGCAGCAGCAGCAGCAGCAGCAGCAGCAGCAGCAGCAGCAGCAACAGCAGCAGCAGTAGCAAATAACAGCAGCAGCAGATAGCAGCAGCAGAAGTAACAGCAGCAGCAGCAGCAGCAGCAGCAGCAGCAGCAGCAGATTTTTAAATTTTCTTATCTTAATAAAAATGTTCTTAATGAAAATGTTTGTGAATTTGGTTAAAGCATAACAAGAATCAACTATATCAAAATTTTTCAAAGAACACAGCATCGCCAGAACAACATTGACATACAAATGTATGGGCAATTAAGGTATACACTGAAGGTGTTTATTTTTATACAGTTAAGAAAAGAAAATACTTCAGTTCAGTTCAGTTAAGGTCAAGGTACAAAAGTACAATGAGATAGTCTTTTTCAACTAGAGTGCTACGTTGCTGCACACACTGAAGAACCAACAACGCGTGGGCGACAAACTATATTGATTGCAGTCACATGTCTCATGGTTCACAACAACACAAATGAATCAATATTCTGTTCCAATTTTCGTGGCAATTTTATGATCAGAGCTGCCATCTGGTGTTTAAAAGAATAACTTTACAACTTTATGAATGGGTCTATAGTAACGTATAGTAAAGTAGTCCCCTTTACAGTATAATTATTATAATTTATGCAAAATTTGGAGTATGAAATTATGAAGACATCAGCTGATATCATCCAGTCAGTTCATTCATAAAGATTGCCAGAAGTAGGAGAAAAAAGTTTATTGAAAATCTTTCTTAAATTGGAAAGCCCCTTTAATTGGAAAGTGCCCAAAATCAAATCACTGTGGTGTTGCCTCATAGCTCATAGTTGTGTAAAGTCTGAACAAAATCAGTTCATCTGTAAACCCTCTAGCTTGTACAGAGACAATCACATGCATACTACAAACAAAGTGAACACAAGGTTTTTGCTTCAGCTATTGAAGCGATACAATGAAAATATATATATAATTCACGGTTAAACATTCAAGATAAATTTTCTCTACAAGTTTTATTTACTTATGATTGCAAGAATCAATCCAAGGAAAGCAAGAATTTCATTTCATCTTAAATCACTCTTTATAAATCAATTGTACGTCAAAATAGCTACTTTTTGTATTGAAAAATTTGTACCTGCATTTTCTTAATCGCGTTCCATCCATCTTCGGTATTTTTTACTGAGATATAAATTGATTTGTTCGGCAATAACAATTGATCCAATATGAACAGTTCTCCATCCTTATACCTAATGGCTTCTAAGGACATATTGTTCCATCAAAATTAGACAGACTTAGATATGTTGCCTTTTCTGCTATATCCTGGAAGATATGTTTTCATAAATATGAACAAGTGCTACTATGTAAAAAATCAAATGTGATAGATATAATGTGCATGCAATGCCCTATCACTTTCAGCAACATTGCACATGACCTGTGAAAACATAATTATCAGAATGTTAGTGCTGTTTATGATAAATGTGTGTCAAACTGCCAAAACAAAGAAAACATGCTGGGAAGACATTATAATGATGGGGGTCAAATGTATTTTCAAATGCTGTTAATTTCCCTCTTCTGATACTTGTGTCATTCAAATGTTGAAGAGGGTATAAATGAATATATCTATACTAATTAGGCAGGTAGTATAATTGATATTTAGAAATCATAATCATACAATTACCGGTACATACAATAAGAATTATTACTCATTACACCTTTTACAAATTCCTGTTTGTGTATAAATTGACATAGTTATTAAAATAACATGATTAATTTTGATAATATAATTTCATAAGATTATTCATAACAGTGACTCGAAGGACCTTATAATGGGTCATATAATGTTATTGGTTACAAAAGGGTCTATAAAGAACAACACCAAATATACACTTTTTATATCCTGGTGTATTCAACTAATCATGCAAGATATTTGGTGTCATTTACGATTTTATGTTAATCTGTTTATGTATTTTAAAATTATTGTAAAATGAATTAGGTCTATTTTTTAATAGTTATGTCTAAAGTGTTAATATAGATTAGTTAGCTTTGATTAAAATGTGATCAACATGAAAATAGGTGTTACTTTTCATGCTCCTTCCACCAATTATTGTCTAATATGTAATAAATTTTCATTTTGAACAAAAACAGTATGACATGTCGTAAACTGGTGTTCAGTTATCAATCACCCCAACTTAATTTACATATTTAATTACATTACATGTACAGTATATACTTGAAGGTGCCAGCAAAATGTATGCACCTCCATTATTTCTACATAACATTCACCATATCTTACAATTAAATTAGTAACCATGTTTTAACTTTAAATATTTTCTGTAATGCGTTTCTCTAATGCAAAATAAACTTATACAATACAATTATGATTTTTAAAGTATACCTTTCAGTTTGAAATCATTTATGATTTATTGGACTTGGGAATATATCATTATATGTACTTATGACTCCAAGGCAGGTTAGGACTATATCATATAGTCTCTATACGTTTTATATCTTGAGCTTAATCTGACTGACTTGGTATAAGCAATAAATAGTGTAATAATTTTCAAACTTTTCTTCTCACTTTCCAAGCACTCGGCACTGGGAAACACATGTAATGTAATAAAAGCCAAAAGGTATTTACCAAACGTCTGGACAGTGAGCAGACATAATGCAAACAGTCAGAAAAACGTGCATAACGCGTGCACATGCGCAGAGGTAAATAATCAACAGTTGTGCACGTGCTCATATCTACCCCACGTGCGGACGTGAATGATTTCGTGAGTATGATAATTTTGCTCTTGTTTTAGTAGTAAGTCTGATCTGTTTGTATCAATGGAGATCTATTTTTTATGGTTTATATGTCTAGATATACATGATACATGTTGATCATTTCATTACATCCAACAAGTTAGCTTATGTCGGAAAAAAAGTGTGAACCCAGATTTAGCGGCTAGAACCAGTATTTATGGATGGGGGACCCCCTCTGAATCTGAATCTGAATGTGTACAGCACAGGACCGGTTATCGGTATTAAAGCGCCGGGGAGTCGAGGCTGGTGTTAATTCATCATTTAGTCAGCAGGGCTGTCCGAGGGGGTAAAGCTGGAATGTCACCTGTTGTAATAATGTAATACATGTACACTCATGTAATGTATCCCTAGATCTATTGGCATATGAAGTAAGGTATACTCCGCTTGTTGTGATGTCATTGATTATTGATTTTTGCTCTTCTCCTCTGATTGTTGCATCGCACTGGGTCAATCTCTAGCTTTTATGCAATCATAACGTCTGTACCAGTCACACCACGGAGTGTCGCATTGGTTGGCTCAAGATCGTCCACGACTGAGTCCGATTTCTTGGAGCATTGACATGGGCATACCCACGTCGCCATGGCTCCAGTGTCTACTTTTCCTTGCAGCTTTGTGGGTATGGGCTGGATGAACTCCACGGTGGCAAGCACTTATGGTTTATATTGCCTTGCATGTGGTTGATCGGTCACAATGCCAACATCATAGGTTATGTCGTTATCACTGTAATCACTATTGTCCTCGACAGTTACTGCGTTTTGTTTTTTTGGGTTTAGGGTTGGCTTTTGTTTGAGTAAACAGACCCGCTCGTAGTGGCCTCGTTTTGAGCAGAAAGTACACTTTGAGTCTTTGCCGGGCAGTCATCTCGGCTATGTGGGCCTCTGCCACACCAGCAACAACCCTTTTCACCAGAATTATCTTTATGCTGCGAACTGGCTTCTTGGGCTTTTTATGAGATTCTTGTTTCGGTTGGTGGTTGGTTTCTCACCGTTATGTTGAGCGTCCCTTGAATACGTGGCACTGACCTGCTGAGGCTCAAAATGTTTCATGGTCACTGCGACAGCTTCATATTGCCGTAACAAATTGAGGCATATTTTAACTGACACATCTTTGTTCTGGCCATCAGTTTTATGTTTGCAGTCAGAGTTAGTGCAACCGTGTATGAGTTTGTCCACAACGGAAATCAGACCCTGCAGGAAAATCTGCAAGTCTATACAGCTCCATCACGCGACTGTAATGTCACCACCGGGCAATGCGAACAAAAAGTCTTCTGCCTCCCGTCTTAGAATGTTTCCAATTTGCGAGGGTGTCAAGTAGCTGAGTGGGGTTTCTGGGCAATTCAAAAATAATGCAAGTCTTAGATGTTTTTCGTCATGCTGGATCCAGTTCAAGATTTGCCAGCATTTTAGTGATGCTCCTGGCTCCCCTGGAGCGATAATCACGGGTTATAAAACGGGCAGCTTTTCTTTGGGTTCTTTCAAGAATATTGATATCCTGTTGCAGATGTGGATCCCACACTACAGCACCATATTCCAGTTTGGATCTTACTAATGCTATGTAAGATGCTATGTAAGCATTTCTTTTGCAGTTTTGCGGACAGTATCTGAGGTTTCGTCGGAGGAAAGCAAGAGTTGAGTTTGCCTTTTTCACAGTTTTAGATATATGACTTCCCCATTTCATGTCGTCGGACAGCAACACTCCTAAGTATGGGTTTTTATTGACGATCTTCAAGACTTGATTTGAGAGCTGATAGAAGTATGGTGTCTTACTGTTGATGCTCATGATATAACACTTGCTTGCATTGAACCTCAGACCCCAGGTATTGCCCCATTCCTCAAGCTTTTGCAGGTCATTTTGCAGTGTGATGTAATCAGATTGGTTTTTGATTGATCGGTATAGAAGACAATCATCAGCGAACAAACGAACTTGTGACTTGACTGCTTCAGGAAGGTCATTGATATGACAGGAATAGGAGGGGTCCGTATTTGAAGGTTTATCATTTTGTTTCTAATATTTCTTTAAGTGTTATGTTACCCAATGATTTTGATCAAGAACCATACTGAATTGGAAGGATATATACTGCTTTTAGAGGATAATGCTCATCTATGATTTAAATAAAATAAATGATGTTGAATGATGGAGTTGCATTTAGTGTGTGGCTGCAGTCATATTATCACCTGGAATAAACTACCACAACTTGTTTAAATAGACTTAAATGTCTTACTCCTATTGTTCATTTGAAGACGTTCTCTCTCATCATCAGACTGTAGTCCGAACGTTGCAGGCTGATGAGTGACTGGCCGTCCAAAGGTTGCCTCTTCATCTGAATATATTTTAATGGATAGGCAATTTGTAATTGCCGTTGTAATACACTTGCAGGTACAGATTTTTACAAATGGGGGGTGCATCTACTAATTATCATATCTGCTTCGATAAAGTTAGTGTCATGTAGAATAATATTCGATGAATCCAAGAACATAAATAACATGCACATAACTGTCATTTACCTGACATGTATGGTTCATCTGAAACATCCAATGATGAAGCATTACTTGTGATTTCCTCCTCTTCCTCCACACTTTCGTTTGACAGATTTGAAGCCTCATTTGTTTCAAATTGCATGGCATTCGATAGCTGGACCCGCCCATACTTGTCAATAACAACTTCTCCTTTGCGGGATAAATATTTCCAGGTAGGTTGAATTGATTTTTGAATTATTGAAATGTAAAATTAACCGTAGGAAGAACATTTGAGAGGTTGGTTTCATATTGTTGAGATATTTGTATCTACTAAGCCATCGATGAGTTTGTTCAACTATTTGTGAATTGATCCACCCAGCTATTTCTTTACAATTGGTTATTCTCCTTATAGAATGTTCTGGGTTTTTCCAATTTTTTTCATGAAGTCTATCGAGAAGGCTATAGTGGCATTTTGTGTTTGTTATTGGATGACGTCCTTCCTCATTGATGATCGGGGTTGGTTGCATGATATTTGTCAGCCAAGGAAGATTTACTATAAGCTTACCCTCTTTGGCTAGCTTTATATTTTCTTTGGTTGGGGCTGCTAAAGAGCCTTCATTCGGTGAAAATGGTATTATGTTTGGAAATCTGATGTTCATATGTCTTGCAAGTCTTGGGGCAATGTCCGAGATGACAATATTGGGAAAATATTTATATGCTGATAATAAATCGCCATAATCCCTAACACTTTCAGCTCGCAGTAATAATTTCAGAGAATACACTACTCCATGTTTGTATACTAAAATGAGATAGCCACCTAAAAATGAATGTTCACAAAAATTAGTGTTCCATAAGAAGCTAATTGTGATATGTGATGAGAAACAATAATTAAAAATTTAAAGCACTTGCCACTTGTCCCCTTCAGCTTAGTCATCACTTTTCTGTAATTCTCTGGTACATTCAGTTTACTCCGTAAGCGTTGAATCATATCGGATTTGGATCCACTGGCATCAACTCCCATTTCTTTGCATACATTTTTAATCTCAGTTTCCTGAAAACAATATTTTTTAAATAAAATATGATAAAAACAATAATAATCTACCATATTATTTAAATGCTAAACTGGCCAAGCACAGAATTATTAAAGCAATTTTGTTGTGTATCTAATACACGCGCCAGTCGCGCCTGTGGTGGATTTTAATTATTTTTTTTTATAACTCAAAATACCTTTTTAGTATGTTTTTTGTGACTTACCCTTTGATCATAAAGCAATTCTATAATGTATTCATCAGATAGTTCTTCAGACTGTCTCCCAGAGTCTGTGTCTAGAGTTCCAGAGGTTTGCACTTTTAGGTACTCTGTATTGAAAATTTGATTTCCTCTAACACTTGGTCCAATCCAGGGAGCCCAATAATGGTAGGAAGGCTTCAAGCTACCACCTGGAATATTCACACGTTATGTTATCAGTTATAATGTTGTTATGCTTATCCAAAATAAGACGGAATAAGATAAAGGCCAAAAAAAACCTATTGCACTTTGCTTCAGTCCAAGTGTGATCATCTTGCCACAGCAAGGTTAACATATGCCAATGATACATGTATGATCATACATGACACATTGATACGTGTATCTATGAGAGACCGAATTTGTGAAGATGAAGTGTGATTCAAGATAATCAAGATATGTGTTTTCTTTATATGTGTATTTTACCATGTTGCTCTTGTCATTTCAGCAAATCTATTGAGAGATCGGCCCAAAACCGCTCTATGTCTAATGTGCCATCATACTCTGCAGGTGGAGATGGTATTTCATCAACTAAAATTGAGAAAACATGTCTTACAATATTCATTTTTCACTGTTGGTATGCAGATTGACTCCACCTTTTATTGAAAAATGATTAAATGGATTGTTTGGCATACTTAATCAAATATAACTTACCATTTAACGAAAAGACTGTCTTTTTTCTTAAGTCACCAAGTATATAGATTGGACAATTTCCACATCTGTTGCATACATAAGAATAATCATGATTGGTAAGTATCTCAAATTTCAAGTATGCATCTGATATATCTTGAATTCTGTGTAATTTTATATTTTTTTCTTCTGCCAGGATAGCAATAGCAGTTCCAATTGAAGTATGGTTTTTCACACAGCTTCGAAAATAAATGCATAAATCTAATGACAAAAGAATCTTATTGTTATAATTATGTATTCCGTCTTCAAACTCCTGGTAGTAATATGGAATGTTGCAGCGGGTACACACTTTTGAATAAGTTGATAGATTTCTATGATAGTATCCATTTTTTGTGAGGAGCACAGCTTTCCTGGTTATGAGTATTTGCTCTGATAAGTCTTGGTGACAATAAAAACAAGTTTTTTCTGTAGGAACTAAATCAATATTATCGTCATTCATCGACTTCTGCATGACTTCTTCTGATAAATGTGGAGGAATTCGTTTATTTTTCAATTGATATTCAAAAACTTTGGGGTTAAAATTATCATTTTCTTCTGTCGGTGGAGTGTCACAACCTAAAACCGATTCTGGAAGCAATATTACAGCTGCCCATTTTGCGATATTTTTATGTATGCATGTAAAATTACTATGACATGGACAAAAGAAATTGATGGTCAGTGTTAATGTCATTTTGACTAGCACACGTCCCACGAGAGATTGATGCTAAAATATATGTTATTTGACATGTTTGGAAATGATACATGTGCTACAAATGGTTGATTTTCTTCATTTGATTTCACGTTCATGCTTTTTATTTCCGAAATTGTCTCATTTTTCAATAGCTTTTTCATTACTTCTGGTGGATTGTTGAAATCCAAAGTTATTATATTACAGGCGCTGTCACAAAAAGGAATACTGTTAATATGTGGACATTCTTTGGAAACAAATCCACTTTGGCTGTATGTATTGTGCAATTCAATGCACTCTTTATGTTCACAATATATTTTTGAAAATCCATCAAAGGCAACAAGTTTTCTCACATGTACAGGGTTAGTGCAATTATCATTGTTTCCTTGCACAATATAAACTCCATTTTGTACATTGATTGCATGACAAATGAGCACTCTCTCATTAAACACTGCTCTGGTTTGGATATGCTTACGCTGAATTTTTTCTCAACATTTTTTTGTTGCAGTATTGAACAATACTAACTGGATTTATACATCTTGGACATGCGGTTAGATAAACACATGAAAATTAATCAGGCCAATTGTCTTTCCACGACTGTCTTGACTGGTAAGATACACGTGTTAATTTTCATTTAACTATAACTTATCCGAAATTCAACCATCATTTGAACTAACATGTGTAAAACGGAAAACTCTGTTCGAAAATTTATTGGCAGCCGCGATGTGTTATACGTACATTTCAAGCTGGCAATTTGGTTTTACGTTCACAAGTTCAAGGAACTTGTGAAACGAGTTACTTTCTTAAGGTAGGATGGAAATAAGCAATTAAACAAAAATCTCAATTTTACACAAGACTGGTTAAAATTCTAGTTGAATTTCTAATAATTCATAATTTAATGAAAGTTAAAACGATTATTGTTATCTGGACGTTTGACCAGGGAAGATGAAGGGCTTGTTTGATTCGGTTTTCATATAAAACAATGGATTTTAAAGTAAACAAAGTAAGTAGATGCAGAGATTTGTCTGGCAAACGAAACGTACGGGTACACAGTCACCAATCACAAGCACACACACAGATATTCGAATATTCTACACATTATGGTTTTCTATGAAAAAGGCAGACATAGTTTAATTTTAAGTATTTCAATAACTTTGCTTCCAAGCACACAATTCAGAACTATTGTTATTATAAAGCACATGTGTAACACATCTAACGATTTCCCAAAACTGAACTGATACAAACAAATTTTTAAAATACGCATCTATAAAGTTTATCAGCGCTGAACTATGCACATTATATGACTGTTAAATTATATATTACAAAATTAGTATCTTTGCCGGATTCCTGTTTGGTGTTGCTTGGATCCAAATTTATGTATACAGCAAGGCCTGGTTATTTCCTGCAAACAAAAAGAATCGGTGAATGCAGTCCCTTTTCAAGTACTGATAACTTTCAAACAGAATGGCATTTTCTTATAACTTCCTCTATCAAAATTCGTGTCTGGCAAATAGGCATGTAACTATGCACTTGAGCAATGATACTATACAAATCACAAATTTTTTTCGGCGATACGATACTCATCAAAATAACAAAAAATATACGTCATATGGGATGTGTGGTATTGATACAAGATAATAGGAAACTGGCGAAAAAAACTTACTTTGTGTTCACATCACCAGCATTTAGTTGATGCCTGCAGCGATTTCGAGAACCCTGTTTATCAGGAAGACGATGGCAGCATCGAAATATTCCGTGATGACTTCCACGACTACCTCGGGAATATACCGCCTAAACCGACCTGAAAATTTATGGAATTTGTTACATTCAAAAGTTTTCCATTCTTTCCATTTCCATTCTTGTTTTTATTAATTTCCATTCTTTTTTCTCTTCATAGTGTCCATTTTTTTATATCTAGTATTGTAGTTTTGCTTTATGGTGGCAGGCACCAAACCTGAACATGTGACATCAATTATTGTATTTTCAAAATCAAACATACAGTGTGTACGTACATATAGTCACCACAATTTCCGGTTAAAAAGTTTACTCAGTTCTGCAGATGCAACTCTTTTATCTGTTTTTATCTTTTTTGAGTTGTGTTATTCACTAACTATTTTTAAGACATATGGCATTTCGTTGACTACTTTCATTTTTACTAATTTCCAAAGAACACTATTAACCACAGTGCGAAAGCGACCAACGTAACTCCCAAAGCGACTACCGTAACTCAGCAAAAATGGAGCCCCTCCATTTTTTAGTTCTAACAAAAATTCTAAAACATGTGGTATTTTGGTTTTCTGCCAATCAAGTTTGTGCGAATCACAATAGTTGCACCATTTTACCAAATAGGTCTTATAGGCCTTGGATGTCGAGCATCGCCACGATTTAAGTATAATATCTGTTACTTCATCACTGAGCCCTTGTGACGTGAAGGATCTCCTGATAGCCTACAACATAACAAACAAAGTTTATTATACATAGGGTGCACAGCTCCCGTTCCTACTTGGGAGAGTAAGTGTTTTGATCTGGGTAGAGTCAATGGTTGATCGGTTAGCATGTGCTGTAGTCGTGCATACCACGATTTGGGCCAGTCGGGGACCACCATGAGACCCGTGGCTCCGTCCAACCATATTTTTGTAGGCATCTTGATATCAGGCAGAAGGGGAAAGGCATAAAAGTAATAGTCCCGCCAGTTAAGTGTAAACGCATCTGTAGCTATCGATTCGGTTCGGGCCCCAGGACACAAACACATCAAGCTGTTTATTGACACGTGATGCAAATAAGTCTATTGTCGGTGTACCAAAATGTTTACAGATGTGGTCAAAATGTCTCTTCATTCAGTTTCCACTCTGTCTCATGACCTGCGATCAGCTAATGTGTAAGAGACCCCGGAATGTAAGTGGCCGTAAGCCAAATATCTCTGTCTATGCACCATGACCACAAATCCTTAGCTAATTCGTTCAAGCTTGTTGATTTTGTGCCCCCCATATTGTTAATATAACCAATGGCAGTGGTATTATCAAGCTGTACATTTATGTGTACATTTCTAAGGTCATGACAGTATGCTCTTAGTCCTAAAAAACATGCCCACAGCTCAAGGTAGTTTATTCTGTTTTCATCTGCCTGAATCAACTCCATTTCATTCCACCTTCCACCTGTTTGTTTATGCCCATCAACTGCACCCCAGCCTTCACCTGAGGCATCACTAGTTATTGGTTTACATGGAGGTGCTTTGTTAATTGTTCTAAAAACACTGGCACTATTATCAATCCACCACATCAAGTCTTGCTTCGCCTCTTTGTTGAGGGTCATTTTCGAACTGTAGCATCCCCGGGACAAAATCAAAGCCATTGTTTTACTTTTCTCCAATTCTCTGTAATGTAATTGGCCATATTGAGCTCCCGGAAACATTGCTACTATCTTGCCAAGGGCTGACGCTACCTCAAGTATAGTAGGCTGTGCTTTACATAAGAGTGTCTTACATAATGTGACAAGCTCATTGCATTTTTCAATTGTGGGTTTCACAGTCATAGTTACTGAGTTTATTACAAAGCCTAAAAAAGTGATCTCTTGGGTTGGCTTAAGGATTGATTTGCTGTCATTAATAGTGAATCCTAGGCCTTCTAACACTGTAGTAGTGTCTTCTACGGCAGTGGAGCATTTTTCCAACGTATTGGCAATTAAGAGTGTGTCATCTATATAACCCACAATAGTATGTCCCTTCTTTCGAAGGTGAGAAAAGGGTGGTTTTAACAACTTTGTAAATTCGCGAGGGCCACTTGATAGGCCATTTGGCAGAGCACAAAATTTGTACAAGTTACCTTTCCACGAGAATTTTAGGTATTTTTGACATTTTTGCGCAATCGGCACAGTGTAATAAGCATCGCGTAAGTCTACTGATGCCATGAAACAATTAGGGGTTATCAATCTAAGTGCATGTTCGAGGGTGTCCATTTTGAAGTGGTGGTATGACACATATTTGTTTAGTTCGGACAGGTTAAGGATCATCCTGTATCCACCACTACGCTTTTTCCTCGCAAAAATGGTTGAGATGAATTCACCATCTTCTGGCTGTGTTGGCTTGATGACACCCCTTTCAAGAAGCCTGCTTATTTCATTATCAATGGCAGCTTTCTCATTGTCATTTAGTTTAAGCTCATGTGGCTTAAAGATTTGCACAGGGGTTTCAGAGATAAAATCTATGCACATACCCCGAATCGATTGTAAAATGTGTTTGTCACTTGTGAGTTCTTGCCATTTTGAACTAAAATGTCTTAAATTTCCCCCAACAATAGAATTAGAGTCTGTTACCTCATCAGTGTTTACTGCCTTTGCTGTTAACCGCGGTTTCCGCCTCTGCCCTTCCCCTGACCTTTCTTGTTGTGGTAGTAATTGTGTAATTTCGGAGGCCTGGGAGGCGCCGTTCCCGTTAAAAAAGGCGGCTGCCTTTTGCTAGGGGAGATGAAGTTTGGATTCTGCCTGTTTTGGACTCTTTGCCTCTCCTCTCCATATGGCTGGTACCTGTTAGCTTTCATGAGCTTGCGCGTCATCTTATTGAGCTCGGCCATGTCCCTGACTTGCTTCGGCAGATCGTCACCGAACAGGCTGTCTGTCACAGGCACTTCAGTAGGGTTACATAGACCCACAAACTCCGGATTCATGCCCATCTTCATTTGGTCACGGCGAAAAAGGTTCATCCGGTATGACGCCGTGGCCAGGGCTGTGAAGCCATGCTCCCATTCTTCGGAGAGTTCAGAAGGCGCCACTTTCGCAAAGGCGGTCATCCCAACTAGCAAGTAGTTTTGAATACCTTGCAGAGTCCTTTCTAAAGTTTTGGCCTGTGGTTGGAGTTTTTTAAACACTGATTCGTTGCATGCCGGCGGTCGTAAAGCCTCACAATTGGAAGGAGGTTTGTAACGTTTGTTCATGTACTCCAAACACTCTTTCGACACTTCATTTTTTAACAAAAAGTCCAGTGACTCTGCTAACTGCTCGTTGATGGGAGGACTTGTGTTCTCATCCACCATTTTCTTGGCAAAGCCCTTTGGTTGGGGTCTCTTATTGGAGCCAGTTTGTGCAGTTTGTGCGACAGTTGAGGGGTCTGCAACAGCTTCAGTGCTAGTCGCTGGTGGTGCAGCAGTTGATTGAAGAGGACCATCCTCAGTTTCAACACCTGGCTCATCCTCGTCGCTCTCACATCCACCATTGGTATGGCGCACGCCCAGACTGGCATATATGAGAGACTCGAGTTGCTCTGTCCTCTGATGTTGGGCCAAGATCAGGTTTTCTAGCCTGGCTAGTTTGTCCTCTGGTTCGAGGGGAATCTGGACAGGTGTCTTGTGCAGGTTTTTGGTAGCAACCATATCTTTCTTGTTAACTTTTCCCTCGATTCTTGGGTCGAGTGGAAGTAACTCGAATGTAGGTTCAGTCCCCGCAGGGTTTTGTTAAGTAGCTTCAGAATCACTCATCCTGTAAGGAGTAAAGAAAACCGAGATAAGTACATGATTGCTAAACACGTGGAGTGTAAGCTGAATGCAAACGAACGCCATATGACGCTAAAAATGCATGATAAACACTGCACATGAAATAAATAGGTTTACTAATGCATTAGGGCCGTTGTGGCCAAGAAAAAGCATTAATAGTAAACCGATCACACTTGGGAATTACCCCAATACACGAACACGTGGTCCCGTAGTGTGAATATCGTGGGCGATAATGCAAGCAAACGTCCCAAAAGACGCTTGAAAATGCACAGAAAAGCCCATACACGTAAAAATAATGCAAAAGGCCCCTTTCAGGAAGTACTTACTTTACGAGTACAAACTGAATCATATACGCTCTGTGAGACGTGAGAAGATGCATGTAATCGTTTCCCACCCAATGCTACCCTTCCAAGTCGCCAAACCCTGTTTTGTACTCAACCCAGTTCTTATCAAAGTCTTGAGGCCCATTGACGCGTCTCTGTAGAACAGTCCAGCCTTCCGAACCTTCAATGTCGCAATAGACGTGCACGGCTTCACCAAGACTTGAAAGAGATAAGAACCTGCTAGAAAGTGTTCAGAGGAGGGCCACCAAACTGATACCAGAATATAAGGACTTGGAGTATGAAGACAGGCTCAGACAGTTAAATCTACCCAGCCTGAGATATCGCAGTCCACGAGGAGATATGATTGAAGTTTTTAAGTCTACACATGGCAAATACACTGTAAATGAAAATCTGTCCATGAGCAGTTCAGTCACCAGAGGTCACTCTTACAAGCTCGAGAAGGTTAGATGTAACACATCTCTGAGACAGAATTTTTTCAACTCTAGAGTGGTTGACTCATGGAACCGTCTCCCTGATTCAGTTGTCACAGCTCAAGTATTAAAGCCTTTGAAGCTCGACTGGACAAAGTATGGCATCAACACAAATACGCCACCAACCTTAAATTCCGGCTAGCGCCACAGAAAATAAGTACGTGTGAAATCACCAGTGACGATAGTCGCGATCATCTGATAAGCCTTTGATGCTTTAATACAGATGAAGTGGATAAGTATAAGTATAAGTATGTAGAAGCCCTGGCCTTGGTTCTGCTGCCTGAATCTGGGTTTCTTTGTGTTGGTATTGCTATGAGGTGCAGGAAGGGGCCTCTTTTTTCTTATGAGCTTGTTAGTTGCATTGTTCACTGCAGCGATATCGCTCACTTCTTTCGGCAAATCATCCCCAAATAATTGGCTCGTCAGTAGCACAGAGGGGGAGCAGAGCTGTAGATATTGTGATTGCAGGCCAGGTTTCAGGAAATTTCTCCTGGTCATGTTCAAATTAAAGGACGTGTGTCCAAGCGCTATAAGCGCAGTCTCCCACTCTGGTGTGAGCTCTGCTGGAGCAAGTTTCGCAATGGCTGATATCTCTGCAATGAGGTCATTATGAATGTCCTGCATGGCCCGGTCCACTTTCCTGGCCGATTCGCTGACCCCTGCGAAAATTGTTGTGTTACAAGAAGGGGTCATAAGCCCAGGGCAATTGCTTTTGTTTAGTTTTTCAATGTTTTTCAGAGCTTCCTGGGAGATGGGGTGCCTGATGACATAGTTCAGCCCTTTTGCCACAGTATCATGTATTGTATGGGAGGCCCCGTTTTAACATCTAAATATTTTTGGGCAAACCCAGCATCATGTTCGGGTGACTCCTGCTGTTCAGTCTCCTTGTCTACAATTTCCCCTTCTTTGGAGAACGTAAACACGTAGTAAAAGCACTTCCGAACAATATCGTTTTGACAGTTTTACGTCCGACATAGATCTAATAACTTTTCTGGGGCATCCATAAATGCTTATTTCTTTACATAAATTGCACACATGTATTCGGAATCGTATTGGGTTTCTTATTTTCACCACCTAGTAATGGGATTATGGATATATTTCTCTAGAATATCTTCCAAACATGTGTCTGTTGCCGGCCTCTATTAATCAAAGGAGTGAGACTCCTGAAAAGCCGAGCTTCAGAACTTTATGCAGCAATATTGGCTGGGAGTGCATAGTAAAATTTTCTTCATTTCTGTCACTTTTGCTTTCGTTTTCTTCAATTGTTTAGTGACTGATATTTCCTACAGATCAACAATATACGTCTGGATCATAAAAAAGTAACTGCACAGTTGCAACAAACACTTTGTACACTAAATGCCAATGTAGATTCCTTTACTATCATTAGACGAAAAAGTGCCGCCTCTTTGGTAAGAGATTAGTTGAATCTAATAATATTTTAATACAGTCAGTTTTATCTGATTCCTGGATGCATTGTGACTTTATTTATGCATAAGCAAACGACTGTCCCGATGGATTGATTCCTCAAGTCACAATGCATCACGATTGTAATGGCGTATTGATTTTGACATCGGCAGCAGCTCATTAACATCGGCTGTTCAGTTTCATTGATGAATTCAAATTGGGCACTAATTTCAGCGCGTATGGATGTGCTTATAGTAGACGTAGTGGCGGTGAAGGGGGAACATAATGAAATGCCTACGACGGCTATAAAGCTCACGTCTTCTGGGGCAACGGCTTTAAAATGACAGGTTGCCGCTGTCGCAATAAGATGACGTATCAAAAACCAGTGCATTTTGATTTCATAGTTTCACATTTGATCTCCTTCGAATGCAATGATGTCATAATCATTTTGCAATAGGTCCATCGAATATTTTAATGTTTGATGAGGATTTCTGTCAAAATCCATAATTGGGGACAAAAAATTTTCATATTCATTGCATGATTTTAACAACAACAAACGCCTGATGTCTACATTTCCATGTTGATTTCCCAAAAATAAAGAGGATTATGATAATATTCTATTTTATTTGTAAATATTGTTTATTTGCCGATATATTACACACTTTCCATTACAAATTTGAAGCCTCAAACACTCGTTTTGTCTGAGAAAACCACGGCATGTGATATATGGATGGAATCGCGTTTCATGTCAAACTTAATTGACACTGAAATAAAAAAAAACTAGACTCTTTTTATTTATAATAAACCTTTGACCCAAATAAATCATTCTTGGCACAAATGTGCTGGACCAACCAGTTTTATTTACAACAGACATCATTTTTTATTAGTGCCTTTTGAATGTATGACATAAATGCCACATCCAATCACTGTAATTTTTTCTTCAACCGATCACAAATCAATTTTTCTCCACAAGAAAAGAGACTACGTGGTAACGCCGTGACCAGGTTCTAAATATTTTTGGATAAAAAACTGATTAGGTTTAGTTTTTGCCTCATCATTTAAATTTTGTCAAAGCCTGTTGGGAGTGTGGGTGCCTTTCAATATGTTTTTCAACAATTGACACTTACAATCGAGTCATTATCAAATGTTGAGTGGCTGACATTTAGGATTGGCCATGTTTGAAGCGTTTAATGCAAAATATTGTGAACAAAAAAACCCAGCATTATAAGTAAAATGATGATTTATGTATGTAGTTGGTTTTTTTTTGAATTTTTACGCCATCTACTACCACAACACGGTTTGTCACAAAGCATGTCAAATCAATTTCATTTTTTTGAATATTTTTTTTCCCATCAATCATTACCTGTAAAAAAAACCACCTAATGGTGAAAATCTGTAACTAAATGCTTTTATGCAATCAATTCAAAATTGGCATGTTGAAATTGATGTATTATTTTAGGCTCTGCAATAAGATTTTATAAACACCATAATTGCAGTCAAAAACCGAACATGGAAGATGTTTTTTTTAAAATAATTTCCCGGTCGCTGCACAGAAGGGTGCTGTTGGAAGCAATAAGAGGGTTAAAAATGACAGGTTCGAGATACACTTAATAAGATGAATTATCAAAACGATGCGTTGATTTGAGAAATATCCTTTCGTCCATGACTTCATAATCGGTTTATAATTGATCAGACATTTGAATTCTTGATGGGTATGTTATTGCAACGATTATAATCCATTCGATTCACAAAAATTTTCACATTCAATCGATCTGAATTTACCGCCATTATGTATACAAAAAAATGAAATCCATCCCGTAATAGTCAGCGCACCTGCAAGCATGTGTTAGTTAAGCTATGTGCCGTTGGGTGGCGCCACAATGCGTTTCCATAAAAATATCAACAAATATGGCCACGCCCATGTCAAACTTCCGTGGCTGAGTAGAAAAATATTATTTCTTTTTATTTTGAATAAAGGTACCGACCCAAATAAATCTGCAACACTGCTGTCGCAACCAAGTTTGAGAAATGTGACAGACACCATTTTTATGTGGAAAAAGTCGCAAAATCGCGGCCCAGAGCAATCACTGTAATATCTTCAACAACTTTGTCAAGGGTTTCACTATATGACAAAAATGAGAAAGGCGTGGTATCGTCTTTACTCTCTTCATCAAAGTAGGCTGTTAATAACAAATTAAGCCTTTCTTTGTTTTCATCACTTACGGATGATGCTACATGCATATCGTCCTCATCTGCATCTTCATCTTCGAGTACGAGGCTAGGGTGTGAAACGTCGTTGCATTTTGGAGAACACTTGCACGTTATAGCACAGAGATCACAGCACAAGTGGAGAACTTGATCCTCTGACTCTGTTGCATTGTAAGCTGCAAGTAGCGATGTGCGGCGGCAGTTGGTGCTCTTTGCGTATGCAAGCATGTCTTTGTCAACATTTCGTAGCTGCCGTCCATGAAATATTAACAGATGTGTTGACTGCTTCCCATCTCGACCTGCTCTTCCAACATGCTGGACAAAAGTATCCATCTCTTGAGGTGGACCAAAGTTAATAATGTAATCAACAGCCTTATAGTTCACACCCATTCTTGCAGCATTTGTGCAAACAAGCAACTTTATACGACCTTTTTCGTTTCCCATGGTCTGTGCAATGAGTTGTTTCACTTCAGGAGGTGTCATTGAGTGAAACATTTCCACTGTAGCCATGTTTATGTTGTTTATTTTAAGAAAATGGTAGATTCGGCTGCAATTCTCAATTGTTTTACAGAAGACCAAAGTGCGGTCTAAGTTGGTATTTTTAAGCCCAAGCAAAAGCCAGGGAATGTTTGATCAAGATCATCTGAAGCCTTGATCTTCTTGACAAATAACTTAATGTTTTCTCTATCAGGGCTGTCAATAACTTCTACACAGGAATTCATTGAAAGTTTTTTTTTTTTATTCTTATTTGTAGCTGTTTACTTGCTGTTGCTGTTAATGCAATCCACAATGCCCAAGGAGCTAGACTTCTGATCTCTGCCACTCGACCAAACCATTCTCGAAAAGCATCTTCTCCAGGTTTTCTAGATTCACCCCTGTATAATTGTAAACGTAAAAGATAAGTTACATGCATAACTCTTTTACCATTTATATACTAGAGCACCTATCTCACAATTTGACAATAGTGAATACACACTATTTTTTCAAATATATTGCGATTACATCATGTGTTTACATTAAAATTTCAAAGACAAAATATCAATGAAACATCGTTGAAGATTAAATGAACTTTGATCATTTGATATAATGTTTAATCTGTTCTGCATCAGAGCATTTTGTTGGCAGAGTCTACAACAATTATGACTTGGCTAAACTGATTACTGCCATGAAATCATAATCACCCCATTTGAAAATTGAAATTAAAATTTAAAAGGCCTACAATCATTTGAATATGTAATAATTTCATATTTACTAATATTAATACTAGACTACATTGTATTATTAGTAAAGTGGTTACATTATCAACAATCAGATTATCACCATGAGATGAATTCTCCAATGTATGTAGATTGTACAGATTTTCACTTAAGATTGTGTTTCTTACCATAGCACGACAACATGGCACTCATCAACAGCAATAAGACCCAATTTCTCTTGAAATAACGGACTCCTCAGCATGTCTCGGTGCTCCTGCTTAACAAATTTTCTGGTGAAGTAAATATGTATTGATATTGTCCTGCCAACACATCCGATAGATCACATTTACCCAGCACACACGCAGTGATACCATGCTTTTTCAAAAATTCCACTTGTTCTTCAATAATGGCATTTAGAGGAGACAACACTAAGACAATGGCACCATCCGTCACTGTAGAATATCCTAAATAGCATAGGCTTTTCCCTCTGCCAGTCCTTTATGCACACAAACACACCTTTACCTTCTTTTAAACTTTCAAAAACTGATTTTTGATAATCATAGAGAGGTAACTTAAATTTAGCTTCAACTGCTGCCATTTTAAAAAAAACTGCTTAGCAAGAAGGCTTGTGATTGGCTGCGAGGTGACATACATGGCAGTCTCTTTTACAGATGCTCAGTCGTTTTCAACAATAAACCGAAAGGTCTGTGTAGGAGACCACATGAATATGCATGAGCCATGTGTGCTTTGTTGTTTGTTGCAAAACCAACGTAGAGCTCTGATTGGTTGAAATTTGAATGCCGCCAGGGGCAGCAGTCTATAGAGCGCACCTTTTTCCTTATGGCTGAATGAAAGTGGTCTCCAGAGAGACCAACTTTTCAGATGGAAGATGATCAACCTATAACTGCTTTTGTTTACGTTTTTCCAAAAGACACACTTTGCAAAAAAATGGTTTACCATCATACTGTTCAATGTTTTTTTTGTTCAACCCAACACACTTCATATGATACCAAAACCTTTAGCATTCACAATATATTGACGTCCAGCAAAATGATTTGCTATCATCTTTACATAATAGATGACACTTTGGACAATAGTAGAAGGGCACATCTGATGCACCTGAAGTAGCTCCATTACAGACTGCAGGACGCAAAGATACTAAATTGGCTGAATTTAGATTCTTATATGTGACCACTACCTCGGCATGGTCATGAACAATAGCATCGATGCTGTCCACAATTTTGTCAGCAGATGAAATGTTTTGCGTGATGGTTTCAGCAGCTGTGACATTTGATATTGTCTGATTGGCCTCCAGCTTGCAAGCTTTCTTCTTTTTGGCCTTACTGGACAGAAAACTTTTGCGACTATATTGTGGTTTGACTTGTTCAATTTGACATTTGGGACGGTGGTTATGATTTATTATTTCTGGTAACAGAAATTCTTTTAAGAAGTTTACCAATACATTTTTGGTGGTTTGCCAAAGGCATCATAATACCATATACACTGCACACATACGCCTACTGGAAGAAGACAACAAAGTCACACCATGGTCTTTTTGTAATTGCCAACTGATAATAGTAAGGGTCATCAATTTTTAACTTCAAATCGCGATCAAGATATCAAAGTTTCTTCCACATCAAATGATTCAGCCAAGTGAAGACCTGACCATTTATTTCAATCACTGGGCACTTAATTTCCGCTAGACCAAGCCCACAACAGTCACATGAAACCAATAGATCAGGACTTGCACCAAGAAATATGTGTTCGGCATCAATAAAAAGGCCACAAAGATCAATGTTGACATTAACGTGACCAAAGTCTATCAGATGTTCCCTATACAGAGGCCTTGCCTTGACCTCTCCCTGTCGTCCATGCACCAGATTTTTCAGATCCCCAACGTGGGTATATCCCATCAGTTCTCCGAGTATAGGACCTAAATCCGTGCTCCTATTATTTGCCGTTGTCAAAGTCGTATCGCAAACAAAAAATTTCTTGAATTTTGAGGCAGTTATTCTGCCATAGCCTTGCCCGTACCAATCTTCACTTTCACTCTGTTGTGAGGTGCTCTTGGAAATATGCTCCATTTCTGTCAATGTGAATGTTGGCATTTTGTCCATTAGAGCTGATGCCTTCTCTTCGGTAGATCCTGGCTCTCGGTGGCCTTAACCGACAAGGTAGTCCTCCAAATAAATTCCTGGTGGTAGCTCCTCTCTACTAATTTGTTTGGATGCATTGTTCTCTGCTTTGAACATGAGAGAGCTGAGGCAGTTTGGCTTTGACTGAAATGAAATGCAGAAAAAAACAATATTGTAATGTGCATTGCTCGTGCTATTTATGACAAATCCAAGTAATAACAAATGGGCTGAACTTTATAGCTGATTATGGAGAATTAAATTTATTTTCAAATGCTTTACTCTCTTTAGGTAATTAGGTAATTTTCTGATTCAATGTTTTAATCTAAGAACAGAAGTGAAACATGTAGACCAGCTGTAAATAAAACATTTATCATTATCTCAGAATTTTGTAATCAATGTATTCTATTGCAGTATATGTGTTCTTTGTTTTTGTTTGTAACTGTTATTTGTAATTACATGTACTGAACTGTGTTATAATTTTGCTACCTGTAAAGGTCTGTGATTGGCTTATGAACTTATTATCATTATATAAGACCTTGTCGTCTGATCCGTCTATATAGTCTGCAATCCCTCAGCACAGACCACTGGCCATCTTGGTGGTTGATACATCGGTCCACCCCAAAAACTACCACCAGGCTGCCCCTGGTACTGTGTTGGCATGCCCGGCATGGGCATGGCAAAGTTTGGGTAAAAAGATTGTCCAGACTGAAATTGCAACGGATTGTGTGTTGTATTCAATCCCTCAATTGCCAATCATGTTCTAACTGTGATTGCTGTGGCTGTTGCCTGCCATGAAATCGTAGCACAGGGGGACTTGACACCCCTGTATTCGTTGCAGTCACCTCAACTGACCCCGCATGAGTCTCCGATGCAGTTACCCCAGGCACATCCTCATGTTGTAACTGTGATTCCTGAGTATTTTCTAATCCACTAGACAGCGGAATAATAAGTCCAGTCCTACTCCAATACAATACCTCCATACAGCTGCCTCCATAGCACCCAAATCAACCTCTTGTGTAGCCATCTGGATAACAGAGAGGATTTTAAAATCTCACTTCACCTCTCAACATTACTTGTGTATATAACACACAACTTAATTGTTTGTATGTGCACTACAGCACTCTACACACTCGTAAATTATCAATTATTCTCAGCAAACCTCTACCCCCATAAGGTATCAGGTTGAGATAGCCTAATTACCAAAAATTACTGGAACTCACTCGGTGTCAACTACTCCAAAAGTAGACTAACCTGGTTAGAAACATGTCTAATCTTTTCCCACATAGAAAGAACTACGATAATACGGATAAATAACATGAATGGTTGATGCCCATCTTAAGTTGGCTACGTCTGAAGACGTTTATCTTGTATGATGCAGTGGCCAGAGATGCAAGGGCGTGTTACAGGCGCAACACAGCCGCAACACAAGCGCAACACAGGCGCAATAAAGGCACAACACTGGCGCAATAAAGGCACAACACAGGCGCAACACAGGCGCAACACAGGCTCAACACAGGCGCAAAACAGGCGCAACACAGGCGCAAAACACAAACGCAACACAGGCGCAACACAGGCGCAACACAGGCGCAACACTAACTGGCAAAGTGGAAACACAGCTAGCGACCATCACAGCACACACTAACAAAGCCAGCGACCATCCCAACACATGTGCCATCACTTGCCGGTCTAACGAGCTCTTAAAAGAGCTGGCAAATTTAATTGGCATATCGTGCGTTACACAGCACACACACGAACGTGCCCTTTGGCACTTTAGTAATTCCTGCACATTGCAAGTGTGACCAGCGGCCACATAAGTCACACATGACCCATTGTACGGTTTTCCCTTTGGGTTGCACACACTGGGGATGGTCGAAACTTCATCCTGTCTCTTGGGTGTTTGTTTGGTACTAAGGAGCTTTATTTTCATGTACTGGCGCATCCTGCCAATGGCCCTTCTGGCCAGACAAAGGTTGTCACCGTTGGCAATAAGTAACACATTCTGGAAAAAAATCACACATTTAGATTTTTTTTAGATTTAACAGCATTTATTAAAATATTTACAAAATGCATTAAAAGATCCTTTGTTACGGATTTCAATGAAATAAAATTAAGTAGTTTAAATAATATAGTATAGTAGAGTAATAAAATAATATCATAGTATTAGTTACAGAGCACTTCCTAATTTACATTCACATTCCATTCTTAAACACCAACAAGAATGAGGCATTTACAATTTCAGTTATTAAATCCTATGACATTTAAAAAAAAAATTCATGCGCACACACTTACACTCACTCCCGTTCATGCACTCACACATGAATTATAAGATATGCACCATTATATTGTAGACTAAATTATAAACTTTAGACTAAAATAATATTACTCACTAAACACACAAATGCTCCACAGCTGTGGCCATCCGTCTGCCGCACTGACTCTAGGTTCAGTTGCTGCCATGGCAGCTGGTTGGGACACCTCCGGTTGTTGAATGTTCTAAAAAAAAGGGTAATGCCGTCTGAGGTTTAATTTTCCTGGGCGTAAGTTCTTACACCTAGTACCGCCAAACAACAAAAATTTCATGCATATTAAAGATGAGAGAAAATCATACATACTGCCACATCTGGATGTACTGGGGGTAGTTTGCCCCTAGCGAATCCACAACCGCGACGGTGCGGCTTAGGGGTGCTGCAACCAGCAGCAGCCAGTGGCTGTTATTGTGGTTCACTACCATAAAAATCAACCGGTAGTTGTTAAAGTTGTACTGAAATTGAAGAAAGTAAACATGATTTGGAATGGCAATTAACACTAATATGAACTATATGAATCATGTATCTCCACATGAATGTCATTACTGTATGCCTAAAAATTTGATACCTGGGGGTAGAGGATGGAGTAATTCCCCCTCTTCCACATTTCAGCGGTGTACGAAGGGAGGAATACGATGTCTTGTCTGTATGACATGTAAGTATTAAACTCCACCATCAAGAGGGACAAGTAGGCATTTATGATCTGGAAAAAATTAAGCATATTGTTTGTCTGAAACACTGAAGCGTAGCGTTTATCGGAAAACAAATTATGCTAACAATCATGTGCTTCATGTAGCAAGGTATAATGTACTAATTTATTGTAATAAATGTTTCATTTACCTTATCGTTTATCAGATTTGTACCCTCTAGGGACTGGAAGTCAATTGCTTCCACTGACTCAGTCCCTATCAGGTACCTTTTATTTGCCTCTGGTTGGATATTTTTGGCAACCATGCCCACATTTTGGACTTCCTCCACAATATCTAAAAAAATGGGTGTGATGTAAATATTATAGTATACAACTATTGAATGATAATACACTAGGTAGCATGGACAAGTGAAATAGAGAAAGTGATAATTAAATAAGTAATAAACTTAATCCTGAAAAATCATGCTAATACTTCATGTAATATTTTTCTGCTGAAAGCAGTTGGACACATTGCTTACCTGATTGTCAACTACAGTGCACAAAGTGCACCATTTTATTAGTCATAGCAAATGTGATGCTGATGCCTGCTGTGGTTGCTGCTGTCTGCTGCTGTCTGTTGCTGCTGCTGTTGTTGTTTCTGCTGTCTGCTGTTTCCTGCTGCTGCTGCTTCTGCTGCTGCTGTTTCCTGCGGCTGCTGCTGAAAACAGTTGTACACATTGCTTATCGGATTGTCAACTACAGTGTACAATTGCCTAATTTTATCAGTCAGGGCAAATACTGTGTGAGATACTATTACCATAGAATAGTAACTGTAACGAGGACGGGATATGACAAAAATGGCATTGTGGAATTAGCAATGACCAAAAGTTTATAATGATAGAAGTCTTGGAAGACATACCTGCTGCTGTTGTTGTTGTGGTGGTGGTTTCTGTATGCTGCTGCTGCTTCTGCTGCTTCTGCTGCGGTGGTTTCTGCTTCTGCTGCCCTGTCTGCTTCTGCTGCTGCTGTTTCCTGCGGCTGCTGCCTGCTGCTGAAAACACGGCCTCGTCTCTGCCGATCTGCAGAGGACGACTTCTCACTGCCATGCGCGTGGTGCTGCTACACTGATACCCGCACGTGCGCATTGGGCACACCTTTGTTCCCGTCCCTTGTGGGTGAACTTTCTTGCAGAGCCTGCGTGTTGGGGGCAGGCCATCCGCATTCATAACAAGCCATCCTACAAGGGACAACACACTTGTAAGCACCCCCAGAGTTCGGGTGTTACGTTAGTTTAGGTGGGCAACCGTCACCACTGGGTAAACTACGTCTGCTTTCGGGCAGCCCTGCGTCACGTACACAACACTTGTGTCAGGGCGAGTACAGTCAAAAAAATATTATATATATCTACAACCAGCCTAACACTTACATGCGACCATACCACTAATGTTTCTCTCATCAGGTGTTGCTTTGTGATCTCATACCTCTCGTTGTGTTTTCTTCTTCTTTTGTACTATCTGCTGGCCACATGCCAGCCAGCTGCTCATGGTATTCCGGCCAGTGCAAAAATCTCTTTGGCACAGGACGGAATCGCTATTTCCAGTGTTTTAAAATCTAACCAGTGAATCATTGATCAGTCCTACAGATCCAGCTTCTTCACCGGACGCCCGAGCCTGGCCGCTGGTCACGGGCACCGAAAATGTAGCATGTTAAATTTAAAATAGTCATTATCATGACCTCTTCTAATTTTTTGCTGATCCTGCAGCTTCTTCTTGTTAGAATATCATCACCATCTTTGCATGCCAAAAGGATGGCCCAACCACCGGAATCTTTCAAGCGATCCATCTGGATAATCATTACAAAAAAAGATAAATTTTGCTATACTAAAAAAAGCAAGCTATACACAAATACAGAAAAATGAAAATAATAATTATCAAACTAATCCATTTGTATATTATCAAAATGCACTGACTCTCATTGAACAAAAAACAACAACAAACAAACAAAACAAGTAAGCCTGGACAATACACGTTGAAAACAACCTGAACAAATGAATATTCCAAACTAGATCAAAAGTGCTCAGAGAACACAGCATTGCCAGAACAATGCTGACTCATGGGCAATAAAGATGTTTACTGTGCAATTAAAAAAAGTCTTGTTTGATGTCTGATTCATCCTAACTCTATGTTCTTGGCAATCGATTGCAGGGGCTTCTAAATATGGCTAAAATAAATATCTATTGCCCATGAGTCAACATTAAAATGGTGACGATGTGCTCTTTGAGCATCTTATTTCTAATATTTCCATTATGATAATTTGATGGTCATGATTCTAACAGTATTGAAACTAAAGCGGGAAAAATAATAAAAATTATATATTAAAATTATGGAATAAACTTCCACTGTCCATTTGACAATCCAAAACTCTTGCATCCTTTAAATCACAACTAAAGCACCATTTGTTTAAGGAGGCCTACAAGCGTACATGAACATTTAGTGGAATTTAGTTACGCTATAGAAATTGTATTGTATTGTATTGTATAAAATGGTTCTCTGGAAGGTAAACTATAATTGACAAAGTGCCAAACGAGGACACAGTGGATGTTCAGTAGGTATGTAAGCATTGTACCAATTTTGACTGTTTTCTCAAAGCTATTGCAGACAATGTTGAAACTGGACCAAAAATGGCCTTGTGAAAAGCACACCTCAATTGGCAAAGTGTCCAAAATTGAGTCACTTCGGTGACGTGTAGTTGTGTAGTGTTTGAATCACATTCCTTTCTCGGTCAATGCTCTAGCTTGTCTAGAGACATACAAACCATACATAGTTAGTCAGTTAGTTAGTTACAAAAACACGGGTTTGCTTCAGCTGCTGATGCGACGCAATAAACTATCAATAATATAGCTTCTAACAACTTGCAAAACATTTTCAGTGTTATAGAAATGATCGTAAAGCGCATTACGATCATCAGTGTCGGCACAGTTTATACATAGGCAATGGTAAATTGATTGAGTTCAAGGTGAATAGTGACGCTGTAGGCCAATACTGGCCGGGTCCATAAATATCTTCTTTTGTTTGTATATTTCTAAAAAACACACAACACTTGCATCTCCTTGGTTTTTATCATCAAAAATAAATTATGTCCGTTCTCTTAGTTATCTGTGATCTGTGACCACAAGCGGATCTTGGCAGGAAAAAATTGTTAACCCTCTCGAAGCCGGAAGTAAATTCACTATATACCCCCTCAGTGCCAGACACGCATTTTGCGCGACATGTTCTTACATTTTTCATCAGTACATTTTCACATTTACACTACACATTCAGGAGACTGTCTAGTTTCTTATTTTTACCATTACAAATAAAGATACATACAACATCAAGTTAAATTTTTACAATTTCGAGTAATCGTCCATTCATTTGACAAGCTTGCGTGGTTGATTTTAAATGTCGTAGAATCAGTAGAAATTTTAAGTGCAGCGACTTTTTATCCAGGATAGACACAAAAAACACCATAATCAATCCCCATTTCATAATAATATATTTCTACTTACAATAATACGGACCAAAAACGTGTTCAAACTTGATTTCTTTATCGTTGTGGGTCTTTGACAGGTATCATTCTATCACCCGACAAACACATCATCCATTTTGACAGAAATACGAGATTTCTGACGTCCACACTTATTGGGTAGTTTGCCAAACGGTTTATTTGTGATCCGGTATCCAAGATACAATAAGATGGGGCATGGATGACGAATAATATAAATTCTTCTTCAAAATGTTCTAGTTCGTCACAAGATGGCTGATCTCACCAAAAACTGGTATTTTCCGGAAATCAGCCTTTCGCAGCGCGCGGCGCTGGTATAGAATCGTTAAGAGCATTCTTGATAAAGGCTGATTGGGATTCCTTAGCAGTGTCAACGTAGTTTTGCTGGCGATTGAACCTAAGAATACAGCTTTCAAGGCTAAAAATAGATATCAGTATATGACGTTGACAACTCTAGTTTCACATTTGTATAAGGTCTCTGTGAATAGCTGGTTTCACGAGGATTCCAACCATGTATGACAAGCCATGGTTTTGCAAACACAAATAACAGTATTTCAGGGCTCAAAATTGCAGCAGATAATGCGTGTTTGATGGGTAAATATTGGTTCACACTAATAGAATTAAAATATTAACACTATGCTGCTTATTTACTTCTAGAAATACATCGAAATGACAAGGTAAAGTTGTTGTTGACACACCAGAATTTGAGACTAGAACCAAGAGTGTTTACATACGAACATGGCAGTCAAACTCGAACAGTTTTTTGAGTGAGCCTGTCGACTTTTGTCGACTGTTGGCTGATAGAAGTAATTTACGTATGTCGATTTTTGTCGACAAATGGCTTCTAAGGGGTTAAACATATACTACACTTTCATTTCTACAACAACATTAAATATGAAATCATTGGCTTCTCGCCAAGAGTGCTCGTAAAATCTGTCTGGACATTGTCACAACAAGGGGGCATTTGACTCTCACCTCATCATTTTCTCCATCGCTATTCTCCGTGAGAACAGACAGCAGCTCAGTCTTGGCCCTGGAAATGTCCTTCTCTATGTCGGTCGCCATTCCTTCCAGACTTGATTTTATCTCTGAATCAGAATGAACGGATAATATAATATATATAACCTCCAATTAAGACCACTTCTATATTAAGACCACGTCCACATTAGGACCACATTTTACGGTGCGAATTGTTCCCCTATATATCATTAGTAATGTAAACCTCTACATTAAGACCACCTCTGAATCAAGACCAACCTCTCCATCAAGAGCACTTTTTGCTGTCGCGAGTGTTATAATCAGCTCTCAATAAGGACCACACAGGCTTTTCCTTTTCTGATCAGTCTACACAATAACTCCATTAAGGTCAGTCACTATACCTAACATTGTGTTTGCTTTTAGTTAGTGATGACCAGTCGATGGATGATTGTAAGAGGTTGTATCTCCAGGGGTTAAATATTTAATCATAGACTATCTCAGATGACTAATTCCTGCTTAAGTTCTGCGTATATTGTGTTTGAAATCTTATCTAGTTTATTTTTAGTGTTTCAAAGAGATGATTATTAGAAAGTTTGAGTGATGCTTTTCCTAGATGTTATTGATGGAGAACAAACAGAAAATGTAAAATCTCAGAACTAAACTTTTTTCATTCTTTTAACTCTTTTGTTTAAGTGTTTTTTCTTTTCACCCCTTACCCTTCAATTGTGGTTCTAATGTAGCACTCCTTGTCACCAATTCTTACATGAATTTTTCACTTACTGCCGAAAGCTCACCCAACTTTCTTTAAGATAAATTTAGGGGAAGTACGTGAAGACACATTCACTCAAACTATTATCAAATAGGGTGGTATAGGTGAGGGATATGGTGGGCCTCTTTGTCTGGGTTTGTGACGTCCTCAAATAGTTAGTTTACATTTTGTGTTGTGGCAGAAGAAATATATTACATGTATTATACTTGTAATGTTCTGTTAGTTTGTGGAATTAACGCAACTCGAGCTTTGTTTCTAGAACATTTATTTGTTTCACAGTCTTTCGTTCCCTTGCTTTTACACCCGCCCGGTAGTGGCGCCACTAGACATCCACGCTAGTCTTATTAGGCGTCACACCACAAATACCGGTCTTACCCTGCTTATGTGAGTACATTACATTCCTCCCCAACTTTGGATAGAGAAAAAATGGTAAGACATGCATGGTAAGACAAGCATACAATGTTACAAACAATATTAACATATTTATCTTTAACATAACAACATAAACATAACATATTTATTTTTAAACATATTTATAATTTTGGTAAAACTATCGCTAACTACTAGTCAAAACAATAATTGATAGACTTGCTGTTAACATCTAATGACATAAACATGTAATTGAACACGACTTATCTTACAAATGTCTATTTGATAATGTTCCATGATCACCTCCCAAGTTCACTAAAGTTTCTGAATTGTTTTCACTGCTCACTACAAGTTCGTCGCACACACCTCGATGGACAAGAATGTTTGTTTTTGTTTTACAAATGTCAATTTGATAATGTTCCAAGATCACCTCCCAAGTTTACTAAAGTTTTTGAATTGTTTTCACTGATCACTTCAAGTTTGTCGCACACACCTCGATAGACAAGAATGTTTGTTTTGTTTTATTCCAGGGATGGGGTAGACTGCCCTCCCTGGTATACTGGAAGGCGTTATTCTGGCCTTTTGCTAGATGAACCCAGTATGAAATCATTAAAACGTGTGGGGAGTTTTCTGACTCTGTGCGGTCTATCTCGAGCGTGTGGAGTTTGAGGTTGATCAACTGGCTCTGTGGCTGGCTCTGCAGGTGGTGCCACGTCTTCTGCAGGTGGTGCCACGTCTTCCTCCTCTTCATCTGATGATGGACTTTCATCTGGAGTGTTTGGAGATGGCTTAAAGTATGATGAATTTCTGGTCACCTCTTTGCCATTTCTCTGGGCCGTGATCATCGATCCTTTTTGTGCCGTCACAGTGAGGGGTTTGGGGTTGAATGGTGGATCGGACCGTCACCCTCGCGTTTCAGGAGATGCCGTCCGCCGCCCCGCTCTTTTCCCATGGAGATTCTGTTTCACCGCTTTTCCTTCCCGGGGATAGCGTTTCCACCGTATGGTTGGCTTCCCTTGTCGCCTGCCCGTCCCATCCTCACTAGCCTCGGCCTCCGCTGATCCGCCGCCGCTGGGTGCTGTTGTTGCTGTTGTTGCTGCCCTGTTGCTGCCCTCGTCCCCATCAATGCTGCTGTTGCTGCTGATTGCTGCTGCTGCTTGTTGTTGCTGCTGCTTGTTGTTGTTGTTGTTGTTGTTGCTGCTGCTGCTGCTGCTGCTGCCTGCTGTTGCTGCTGCTGCATTCTTCCTCAATTGGTCATGTTGCTGGTGTTGTTGCTGGTGTTGTTGCTGCTGCTGTTGGTAGCTGTTAAGCTGGCTGCCAGCTGCATGTGCTGGTGGTAGTTGCTGGTCGCTGGCTGGTGGTGGTAGCTAGTCATTGGCTGCTGGGGTTAGCTGGTCGCTGGCTGCTGGTGCTGCTGCTGGCTGCTGGTGCCTCGCTTCTGTTGGCTGCCCAGCTTCCTTTTCTTGGTTTCAGGAGATGCACCGTCCGCCACCGCTCTTTTCCCATGCGGGGAACAATTCTGTTTCACGGCGAAGCTGCTCCTTGTGCGGGGTCGCTTCCTTCCGCGGGATCGTCCCTCATCCTGATCATTCCACCGTATGGGTGTGGCTTCCCTCGTCGCCTGCAATTACAATATTATTACAATTATTATTATTACAATACTGTTTAACATGATTGACTTGTTCATTTTGGTCATGACATTTGCAGCCTTTTGATAGGCCTATGGATAATTTGCATGAAGAATACAAACCAATCACGGTTGGTCTCCGCCTCTCTTCTTGTGCCTAGCAGGACTGAACTAGCTCCTTCAGCTTAGATGGAATGCCAGCACCCATGTCATCTACCTGTTCATTTTGGTCATGACATTTGCAGCCTTTTGATAGGCCTATGGATAATTTGCATGAAGAATACAAACCAATCACGGTTGGTCTCCGCCTCTTCTTGTGCCTATGCTAGCTCCTTCAGCTTAGATGGAATGCCAGCACCCATGTCATCTACCTGTTCATTTTGGTCATGACATTTGCAGCCTTTTGATAGGCCTATGGATAATTTGCATGAAGAATACAAACCAATCACGGTTGGTCTCCGCCTCTCTTCTTGTGCCTAGCAGGACTGAACTAGCTCCTTCAGCTTAGATGGAATGCCAGCACCCATGTCATCTACCTGTTCATTTTGGTCATGACATTTGCAGCCTTTTGATAGGCCTATGGATAATTTGCATGAAGAATACAAACCAATCACGGTTGGTCTCCGCCTCTCTTCTTGTGCCTAGCAGGACTGAACTAGCTCCTTCAGCTTAGATGGAATGCCAGCACCCATGTCATCTACCTGTTCATTTTGGTCATGACATTTGCAGCCTTTTGATAGGCCTATGGCTAATTTGCATGAAGAATACAAACCTATCACGGTTGGTCTCCGCCTCTCTTCTTGTGCCTAGCAGGACTGAACTAGCTCCTTCAGCTTAGATGGAATGCCAGCACCCATGTCATCTACCTGTTCATTTTGGTCATGACATTTGCAGCCTTTTGATAGGCCTATGGATAATTTGCATGAAGAATACAAACCAATCACGGTTGGCCTCCGCCTCTCTTCTTGTGCCTAGCAGGACTGAACTAGCTCCTTCAGCTTAGATGGAATGCCAGCACCCATGTCATCTACCTGTTCATTTTGGTCATGACATTTGCAGCCTTTTTGATAGGCCTATGGATAATTTGCATGAAGAATACAAACCAATCACGGTTGGTCTCCGCCTCTCTTCTTGTGCCTAGCAGGACTGAACTAGCTCCTTCAGCTTAGATGGAATGCCAGCACCCATGTCATCTACCTGTTCATTTTGGTCATGACATTTGCAGCCTTTTGATAGGCCTATGGATAATTTGCATGAAGAATACAAACCAATCACGGTTGGCCTCCGCCTCTCTTCTTGTGCCTAGCAGGACTGAACTAGCTCCTTCAGCTTAGATGGAATGCCAGCACCCATGTCATCTACCTGTTCATTTTGGTCATGACATTTGCAGCCTTTTGATAGGCCTATGGCTAATTTGCATGAAGAATACAAACCCATCACGGTTGTTCTCCGCCTCTCTTCTTGTGCCTAGCAGGACTGAACTAGCTCCTTCAGCTTAGATGGAATGCCAGCACCCATGTCATCTAACTGTTCATTTTGGTCATGACATTTGCAGCCTTTTGATAGGCCTATGGCTAATTTGCATGAAGAATACAAACCAATCACGGTTGGTCTCCGCCTCTCTTCTTGTGCCTAGCAGGACTGAACTAGCTCCTTCAGCTTAGATGGAATGCCAGCACCCATGTCATCAACACTAGGCCGTTTTCCATCTCTGACGTATTGGATAATTAGATCTCTGGGACGACCTTTGATCAAAATCAATTTATTGTATTAAAATAAACATTATCATGAACCGGTGAGAAAATGTGCGCATGTCTTATTTATCATTGTGCATGGATAATCCAGTAACAGTATATTGGAGCTGTAAAGCCCAAGATTTGACACAGAGTGTCATTAATAAATTGTTTGGACTATTTGGGGAGATTTGAACAGCTCTAAAGAAAATGAAATAAATATAATTTGAAATGAAACATCAGGAGACAGGCTTGTTAAGTTATTTGGTAAGTCGTGGAATTGAACTCACGATCTTCTGCACACACCAGGCCAGTCATATATATGTACGAGCAGACGTGTAACCATTACGCTAACTCTCCTTACGGCTTATAGACTTGTTCACACTTAACCAGTTTCGCCAGTATCACTATTGTACAACGCCTGGATACTATTTTTAGCCTCATACAGCCTTGATCATGTTAGATCATCACTGAACCTTTACCAAGTCATCAGACGCACTTGCTGCCTTCGATAGGAGGTTGCCGTGTTCTAGACCAATTTGTTTACTATGGTCAACTAGATCAGTGACGTTGACTTATTATATGGGCAACTAAGATATATACTGAGATAATGTATACTTTACAATCAAGAAATTTATGAATTTGAGGAGAAAACATCAGAATGAATCAGAATCAATAAATCCAGCAAAAAGCTATTTGTGTTGCCATACAATAGTACTGAATAACAAGATGATAATCAATATCAGTTTCAAATCCAATAATCAATTTTGCTGCTTCGGTCGAATATAGATTTTTTTTCTTGCTGGCTAAGTGCATTGAATATCACGGGTTTGTTTTTCCTTCTCTGTGACAAGAGCCTTTTGCCTTTTCCTAAACAGTTGTAAATTTACAAATCTATGACATGTATTACCGATGGTGAAATAGAATCTATCAGGTATGTACCATGTGGTCTCGGATTATTTCAATTTGTCGTACCATGCAATGAAAATAATCATTCAAATACGAGCTAAAATTAATTGTGATAAAAGTTTTTGACCACACAGGTTCCTTTTCAATCAACATGGAATATATACACCTTAACTTGTAGCAATCTTAATTCATGGATCTATTTCAATACTAAGGTTTATTTAGTAGTGTATTCTTAACATTTATACTCTCCATAAGGTGCACACATTCAAAACTATTTTTAAGATATTTTCTCTAGCAAGACTGCCGGAGACTTCTTTTCATCTTCAGTTATGACCTGAGGATTACTTTAATGCTTATTGAAATGCTTTGCACTCCCCTGAAATCTTTGTTTTCTTGTGAAAGAGACTTCCAGCTGGCCCAGGCTTGCTCCCATGGAACTAGAATAAGCATATATTAATATTAGAAATATTTAATGATGAATTGTCAACTCTTAAAACTGAATTTGATAAATAATTTTTTTGTTGTTATAAATCATAAATATATTAGCTATCTTTAAATGGAATGATCAAACATAAGACTACAAGCTAAGAGCATTATTTGTCAAAGACCAGAGACATTGGTCTATCCGTTTCTGACATGATGATACTTACATTGGGTTTCAGCCAAAAACTGGTTAAAGGCACTCCGTCTCTTAGTAAAAGTGTGTTGGGGCACATATTGGTCTTTGCTTTTCATCATTATGCAAGGATGCACACCTGTTTTTTTTGTCACAGCATGAATGGTGGATGCTGTGATTCTTCTACCTCTTTGAGAATACCACAACTTTGACCGAGCTTGCAGTCTCGTTTCCTCTTCGATTACATTACACTGCAAAATTGCACAATTTACCTGTTCAAGTGTAACAGAATGTCAAAACTTGAGCTGAATTATCCTGAATTTCTTCCAAGGATGTTATGTTCAGATCTTTATTGTATAATAAGTGGCTCTAGGGCTGTGGTAGGTTCGGAGATAGTGTTCTTGGATGGTAATGATGGGAAAAGTCCCTTAAAACTGAGAGAATGGCAGATTTTAATGGCTTATCATCTTGTGTTTTGCAACTATATAAAGCTTTTAAGAAGCTAACACTCATCAGAGGTGAGTTCAGGAATCTTTGTTTGGGCCAGGCCTGACTGTTTTTGTTCAATGATCTTTTCTTGCTTTCACTGTTTGTGAATGGGATGTTTCTGGCCTCTGCATACTCAACCTTTTTGCCTGCTTCAGCAGTAGGCCGTAACCATCCACACTTAAATGATGTTAAGTTTTCCATGTCAACTTTGACGTTGTGGCAAAAAGTAATGCAGCCACATGAGAACATGCTCCTCCTAACCCAGCCATGCAATTGCAATGGGCTCTCTTCACCTCACCTTCCTTGGAGACTGCCACCCAAGGGTTCAGTTGTGGCTCATTCAATCTTTGGGAATGATTCCTGTGGATCAGCAGCTTCTTTTATCACTTTTATTTTGATGAGTTTTACCAACAATTTTTTCAGCAATCTTTCATCTATTCATTTACGTCATGACTAACAAAGTTTCATCTGCTTGAAAGTCTGTTAAATTCGTTGATAGAACTCAGAATTTTGATGGCTTTCATCACAATATCTGGACTGACTTTGGAAAACCGGTAAAATCTTGGATACTGGTGATGAATCTGGTGAAGCTAGTGATGCCCAAGTCCGTGGGGCCAAAGGTGGTGGCGATATCGATTCAGACAATGCTAGCTATGTCCAAGGTATGTTTACCATACAAACTAATATCCACACATTTTCGATTTACTCCATTCAGACAAAAAGAGCATATGTTATATTTTTCTTTAAGCGGGACTTCTCCAAAATAAGCTAATATCTTGTATGTTAAACATTCATTTGCAACACGCAAGGCTGCCATTTTAGCTCGAGATTTATCACTCATTTCTTCAACATGTTTGTGTACAACTAGATCTCCAATACATAAATACCTGATTCCCAAAAGAAAAATACAGGAAACAGCTTTTTCACCCTTTCTTCCTGATCGTCCAACTTGTTGATAATATTCAGGAATGGAATCAGGCACGCTATAATGTATGCCAGATTTGACATTTGCTTTGTTGATTCACATGCCTAAACTCAGTAGCAATAATAACGAAAGCACTGTCATTTTTCCATTGCAACAAATTGCTATTTTTATGAACGGAGATAATCCACCATGAGGTGAAGGTGGAGAGTTGGGTCAATGAATGATCATGTGACAGATAACATTTAGAAAACCAAGCCGTTAGGAATGATCGCCACATGGTGCAGTTCATTAAATTCAAACCATTTACAAAGGGCTTTGTACACAGGTTCACTGCATGTTGCTGTCAGGAATGAGACCGGCTTGTTCAGCGTCACTCAGAGTTTGATAAATTGTTGTGGCTCTCCTGTTTTCTTTCCATGTCGAAGATATTGTTTCCACTTAAGATGTGGCTGTTTTTAATCAGCTTCAGTCGCCTCCATTATGTTGACAACTTTCACTTCTTCAATTGTAATCTCTCTTTGTATGCAACATTCAGCCATTGAGACATTTACAAAGTGTTTGCAAAAATCTATGCCTAAGATGAATTCTGTTCCTAGGTCATGGCAAGTGACCTTAAGTTTGAGTTCACCATGAGTCGCCATTCCATTTCCAGTTACCCCTGGTGGATGTGCGCTGCCCGCTTTAATGTCAGAAACGGATAGACCAATGTCTCTCAGCATGCTGATGTTGCCATGGCTCCTGTATCCACTTTGCCTTGTAATATACACTTTGAAGAGTGAAAAATGACTTCTGCTAAAACCTTTGGTCTTTTCAATTCCTCCCTTTCTCCCTTTGAAGATTTTTTTAATTTTTTTTGTCATTATCAAAAATATGAAAATACTTTACAAAAGCTGAAGCCACTCGGCAATGCTGCCTTGCCTAACCAGTCCCACGTTGTTCAATGCCTTCTTATAGGCGTGTTTCATTCCGTGATTCCTCTTTCCTCCATTGTCCCTAATTATCTCTAGCAAGACTGCCGGAGACTTCTTTTCATCTTCAGTTAGGACCTGAGGATTACTTTTTTGCTTATTGAAATGCTTTGCACTCCCCTGAAATCTTTGTGTTCTTGTGAAAGAGACTTCCAGCTGGCCGAGGCTTGCTCCCATGGAACTAGAATAAGCATATATTAATATTAGAAATATTTAATGATGAATTGTCAACTCTGAAAACTGAATTTGATAAATAATTTTGTTGTTGTTATAAATCATAAATATATTAGCTATCTTTAAATGGAATGATCAGACATAAGACTACAAGCTAAGAGCATTATTTGTCAAAGAACAGAGACATTGGTCTCTCCGTTTCTGACATGATGATACTTGCATTGGGTTTCAGCCAAAAACTGGTTAAAGGCACTCCGTCTCTTAGTAAAAGTGTGTTGGGGCACACATTGGTCTTTGCTTTTCATCATTATGCAAGGATGCACACCTGTTTTTTTGTCACAGCATGAATGTTGGACGCTGTGATTCTTTCACCTCTTTGAGAATACCACAACTTTGACCGAGCTTCCAGTCTCATTTCCTCTTCGATTACATTACACTGCAAAATTGCACAATTTACCTGTTTAAGTGTGACAGAATGTCAAAACTTGAGCTGAATTATCCTGAATTTGAATCTTGTGTTTTGCAACTATATAAAGCTTTTAAGAAGCTAACACTCATCAGAGGTGAGTTCGGGAATCTTTGTTTGGGCCAGAACTGACTGTTTTTGTTCAATGATCTTGCTTTCACTGTTCATGAATGTGATGTTTC
>CM032668.1:38665902-38676710 GCA_019095985.1 Streblospio benedicti | reverse complement strand
AGTTTACTAAAGTTTTCGAATTGTTTTCACTGATCACTACAAGTTCGTCGCACACACCTCGATAGACAAGAATGTTTGTTTTGTTTTGTTTTATTCCAGGGATGGGGTAGACTGCCCTCCCTGGTATAATGGAAGGCGTTATTCTGGCCTTTTGCTAGATGAGCCCAGTATGAAATCATTAAAACCGTGTGGGGAGTTTTCTGACTCTGTGTGGTCTATCTCGAGCTTGTGTAGTTTGAGGTTGATCGACTGGCTCTGTGGCTGGCTCTGCAGGTGGTGCCACGTCTTCTGCAGGTGGTGCCACGTATTCCTCCTCTTCATCTGATGATGGACTTTCATCTGGAGTGTTTGGAGATGGCTTAAAGTATGATGAATTTCTGGTCACCTTCTTTGCCATTTCTCTGGGCTGTGATCATTCATCCTTTTTGTCGTCACAGGGAGGGGTTTGGGGTTGAATGGTGGATCGACCGTCGACATACCTCAAGTGCTTGTGGAGAATTGCACCGGCTGCCGCCGCCCCCATGCGGGAACAATTTGTTTCACGGCAAAGCTGCTCCTTGTGCGGGGTCGCTTCCTTCCGCGGGATCGTCCTTCATCCTGATCATTCCACCGTATGGGTGTGGCTTCCCTCGTCGCCTGCCCCGTCCCATCCTCACTAGCCTCGGCCTCCGCAGTGCATGTCTGATGCTCGGGCGTCCTGGGTACTTGCTGTTGTTGTTGTTGTTGTTGTTGTTGTTGTTGTTGTTGCTGCTGCTGCTGCTCTTGCTGCTGCTCTTGCTGCTGCTGTTGCTGCTGCTGCTGCTGATCTTGCTGCTGCTGTTGTTGTTGTTGTTGTTGTTGTTGCTGCTGCTGCTGTTGCTGCTGTTGCTGCTGCTGCAAATCTTCGTATTGGTCATGTTGCTGGTGTTGTTGCTGCTGCTGTTGGTAGCTGTTCGCTGGCTGCCAGCTGCTGGCTGCTGGTGGTAGCTGGTCGCTGGCTGCTGGTGGTAGCTAGTCATTGGCTGCTGGGGTTAGCTGGTCGCTGGCTGCTGGTGGTAGCTGGTCGCTGGCTGCTGGTGCCTCGCTTCTGTTGGCTGCCCAGCTTCCTTTTCTTGGTTTCAGGAGATGCACCGTCCGCCACCGCTCTTTTCCCATGCGGGGAACAATTCTGTTTCACGGCGAAGCTGCTCCTTGTGCGGGTCGCCCTTCCGCTGATCGCCCTCATCCTGATCATTCCACCGCATGGGTGGCTTGGCCCTCGCCGCCGCCTGCAATTACAATATTATTACAATTATTATTATTACAATACTGTTTAACATGATTGACTTGTTCATTTTGGTCATGACATTTGCAGCCTTTTGATAGGCCTATGGATAATTTGCATGAAGAATACAAACCAATCACGGTTGGTCTCCGCCTCTCTTCTTGTGCCTAGCAGGACTGAACTAGCTCCTTCAGCTTAGATGGAATGCCAGCACCCATGTCATCTACCTGTTCATTTTGGTCATGACATTTGCAGCCTTTTGATAGGCCTATGGATAATTTGGTAATGAAGAATACAAAACCAATCACGGCTGGTTCCTTCTTCTTGTGCCTAGCAGGACTGAACTAGCTCCTTCAGCTTAGATGGAATGCCAGCACCCATGTCATCTACCTGTTCATTTTGGTCATGACATTTGCAGGCCTATGGATAATTTGCATTACAAACCAATGATAACTAGGCTTAGATGGAAAATGTTTGTTCATTTTGAAGAATAGGCAAATTTGCATGAAGAATACAAACCTATCACGGTTGGTCTCCGCCTTCTTCTTGTGCCTAGCAGGACTGAACTAGCTCCTTCAGCTTAGATGGAATGCCAGCACCCATGTCATCTACCTGTTCATTTTGGTCATGACATTTGCAGCCTTTGATAGGCCTATGGATAATTTGCATGAAGAATACAAACCAATCACGGTTGGCCTCCGCCTCCTTCTTGTGCCTAGCAGACTGAACTAGCTCCTTCAGCTTAGATGAATGCCAGCACCCATGTCATCTACCTGTTCATTTTTGGTCATGACATTTTTGTAGCCTTTTGATAGGCCTATGGCTAATTTGCATGAAGAATACAAACCAATCACGGCTGGTCTCTCTCTTCTTGTGCTCAGCAGGACTGAACTAGCCCCTTCAGCTTAGATGGAATGCCAGCACCCATGTCATTCACCTGTTCATTTTGGTCATGACATTTGCAGCCTTTTGATAGGCCTATGGATAATTTGCATGAAGAATACAAACCAATCACGGTTGGCCTCCGCCTCTTGTGCCAAGCAGGACTGAACTAGCTCCTTCAGCTTAGAGAATGCCAGCACCCAGCCATCAACACTAGGCCGTTTTCCACCCTGACGATTGGATAATTAGATCTCTGGGACTTACCTTTGATCAAAATCAATTTATTGTATTAAAATAAACATTATCGGTGAGAAAATGCGATGTCTTATTTATCATTGTGCATGGATAATCCAGTAAATAGTATATTGAGATTTGACACAGAGTGTCATTAATAAATTGTTTGGACTATTTGGGGAAGATTTGAACAGCTATAAAGAAAATGAAATAAAATATACTCTTGAAATGAAACATCAGGAGACAGGCTTGTTAAGTTATTTGGTAAGTCGGAATTGAACTCACGATCTGCACACACCAGGCCAGTCATATATATGTGTACGAAAGACGTGTAACCATTACGCTAACTCTCCTTACGGGTTATAGACTTGTTCACATTAACCAGTTTCGCCAGTATCACTATTGCACAACGCCTGATACTATTTTCTTCTTAGCCTCATACAGCCTTGATCATGTTAGATCATCCCCTTGAACCTTTACTTCAAGTCATCAGACGCACTCTTTTGCTGCCCTCGATAGGAGGTGACTGTGTTCTAGACCAATTTATTTTACTATGGTCAACTAGATCAAAAGTGACGTTGACTTATTATATGGGCAACTAAGTATTATATACTGAGATAATGTATAAGTACTTTACAATCAAGAAATTTTTGAATTTGAGGAGAAAACATCAGAATGAATCAGAATCAATATATCCAGCAAAAAAAGATATTGTGTCGCCATTAATAGTACTGAATAACAAGATGATAATCAAATACTGCCTAAATCCAATAATCAATTTTTGCTGCTTGGTCTAATATAGATTTTTTCCTGCTGGCTATGCATTGAATATCACGGGTTTGTTTTTCCTTCTGTGACAAGAGCCTTTTGCCTTTTCCCTAAACAGTTGTAAATTTACAAATCTATGACATATTTCCGATGGTGAAATAGAATCTATCAGGTATGTACCATGTGGTCTCGGATTATTTCAATTTGTCGCATCATGCAATGAAAATAATCATTCAAATACGAGCTAAAAATTAATTGTGCTAAAAGTTTTTGACCACACAGGTTCCTTTTTCAATCAACATGGAATATATACACCTTAACTTTGTAGCAATCTTAATTCATGGATCTATTTCAATACTAAGGTTTATTTAGTAGTGTATTTCAAACATTTATACTTCCATAAGGTGCACGCATTTAAAAACTATTTTTAAGATATTTTCTCTAGCAAGACTGGTTGAGACTTCTTTCATTCCTTATAGTTAGGACCTGAGGATTACTTTTTTTTGCTTATTGAAATGCTTTCAGGCTCCCTGAAATCTTTGTTTTCTTGTGAAAGAGACTTCCAGCTGGCCCAGGCTTGCTCCCATGGAACTAGAATAGTTATTATTAATATCATTAGAAATATTTTAATGATGAATTGTCAACTCTGAAAACTGAATTTGATAAATAATTTTGTTGTTATAAATCATAAATATATTAGCTATCTTTAAATGGAATGATCAAACATAAGACTATGTTAAGAGCATTATTTGTCAAAGACCAGAGACATTATTCATCCGCTTCTGACATGATGATACTTACATTGGGTTTCAGCCAAAAACTGGTTAAAGGCACTGTCTCTAGTAAAAGTGTACACATTGGTCTTTTGTTTTCATCATTATGCAAGGATGCACACCTGTTTTTTTTTGTCACAGCATGAATGGTGACGCCAGGATTCTTTCACTTTTGAGAATACCACAATCTCTCGACCGAGCTTGCAGTCTTGTTTCATCTTTGATTACATTACACTGCAAAATTGCACAATTTACCTGTTCAAGTGTAACAGAATGTCAAAACTTGAGCTGAATTATCCTGAATTTGAAGATCTTTATTGTATTTGGCTCAAGGGCTGTAAGTTCGAAAGTGTTCTTTTGGTAATGATGGGAAAGTCCCTTGAAATTGAGAGAGAATGGCAGATTTTAATGGCTTATCATCTTGTGTTTTTGTATATAAAAGTTTTAAGAAGTTGGGGAATCTTTGTTTGGGCCCGGCCTGACGGTTTTTGTTCAATGATCTTTTCTTGCTTTCACTGTTTGTGAATGTGATGTTTCTGGCCTCTGCACCCTTTTTGCCTGCTTCAACAGACTGCCATCTAACACTTAAATGGTTAAGTTTATGGCGTTTTCCATGTCAACTTTGACGTTTTGCAGCCACATGAGAACATGCTTCTCCTAACTGCCATCATGCACATGCTTTTATCACCTTTTATTTTGATGAGGGTTTTGTGGCTCATTCAATTTTTTCAGCAATGCTTTCATCTATTCATTTAATGACAATGATCTAACAAAGTTTCATCTGCTTGAAAGTCTGTTAAATTCAGTTGATAGAACTCAGAATTTTGATGGCTTTCATCACAATATCTGGACTGACTTTGAAAACCGTAAAATCTTTGGATACTGGTGATGAATCTGGTGAAGCTAGTGATGCCCAAGTCCGTGGGGTCAAAGGTGGTGGCGATATCGATTCAGGCAATGCTAGCGATGTCCAAGATTCAGACAATGCTAGAGATGTCCAAGGTATGTTTACCATACAAACTAATATCCACACATTTTTGATTTACTCCATTCAGACAAAAAGAGCATATGGTATATTTTTCTTTTAAGCCGGACTTCTCCAAAATAAGCTAATATCTTGTATGTTAAACATTCATTTTCCAGCACTAAGGCTGCCATTTTAGCTCGAGATTTATCACTCATTTCTTCAACGTGTTTGTGTGCAACTAGATCTCCAATTCATAAATACCTGATCCCCAAAAGAAAAATACAGGAAACAGCTTTTTCACCCTTTCTTCCTGATCGTCCACCTTGTTGATAATATTCAGGAATGGAATCAGGCACGCTATAATGTATGCCAGATTTGACATTTGCTTTGTTGATTCTCATGCCTAAACCTCGGTAGCAATAATAACGAAAGCACTGTCATTTTTCCATTGCAACAAATTGCTATTTTTGTGAACGGAGATAATCCACCATGAGGTGAAGGTGGAGAATTGGGTCAATGAATGATCATGTGACAGATAACATTTAGAAAACCAAGTCATAGGAATGATTGCCACATAGTGCAGTTCATTAAATTCAAACCATTTTTACAAAGGGCTTTGTACACAGGTTCACTGCATGTTGTTGTCAGAATAAGACCGGCTTGTTCAGAGTCACTAAGACTTTAATAAATTGTTGTGGCTCTCCTGTTTCTTTCCATGTCGAAGATATTGTTTCCACTTAAGATGTGGTTGTTTTTAATCAGCTTCAGTCGCCTCCCTTATGTGGACAACTTTCACTTCTTCAATTGTAATCTCTCTTTGTATGCAACATTCAGCCATTGAGATATTTGTAAAGTGTTTGCAAAAATCTATGCCTAAGATGGATTCTGTTCCTAGGTCATGGCAAGTGACCTTTAAGTTTGAGTTCACCATGAGTCACCATTCCATTTCCAGTTACCCCCCAGGATGTGCGCTGCCCGCTAAATGTCAGAAACAGATAGACCAATGTCTCAGCATGCTGATTGGCATACATGTTGCCATGGCTCCTGTATCGACTTTGCCTTGTAATATACACTTTGAAGAGTGAAAAATGACTTCTGCTAAAACCTTCGGTCTTTTCAATTCCTCCCTTTCTCCCTTTGAAGATTTTTTATTTTTTTTTGTCATTATCAAAAAATATGAAAAATACTTTACAAAAGCTGAAGCCACTCTGCAATGCTGCTGTAGCAAGAATCCAGTCCCCAATTGGCTTTTACAGATCCGGGCCTCTATTCCCGTGCATAACTGTTCCCCCTCTTCTATGCTTGGTCATACAATACGTCACTCCGCTTAATTTCTGTTCCTTCTCGTTGTGTTATGTTTTGTTACTGTTTACCCCATTTTTGGAAGTAATCTATGAAATTCAAGCTTTGCATCTTTTCACGCAGTTATGATCCCGGCGCCTATGATCCAAGCATTTTTAGTGACACTTTGCCAAAATCAAATTTATTTAATTTTAACCTTCCAGCCCTTGACAACTTCCTTATATCCCCACATCCGTCTCAGAACAATTCTACTTACATCTCGGTCCCTTTTTTACCGCCATCCTTCACACAAAGTCCTTTTTCCTTATTTTGTTTCCACACTTTAATTAATCAAAAAGCTTTACTATTCTTCTTCCCCCAAAAAATCACTTATGATGTAATTTTTATGCTATCACAACGCCCTCATTCGCCACTGTGCAGAATCCTTCTTCCTATGAAGGGACCATTCATTTATATACCCTCTTGGACATCCGCTTGACGATCTCATTAACATTATAAACACGAGGGAGGAGCCTAAAATTAAATGCCATGGTGCCTTGTTTTTCTCCGCAGCGCCTTTAAGAATTTATGACTTCTACGATTTCCAAACGACGCCCACAATCTTAAGATTAAAACCCTCATTAAAACTGACTGGTCCCCTAACTGGCGCATGCGTTCACTAGCACATTGCATTTCCTGGAAAAAGGTATGTAAACTAGCTTTGTTTTCTTTTTCCAAATATCAACTTCTGCTAACTTGTCACTTGTTTTGGGAGCCCCTTTACGGCGGCATTTGTTTGCCTATTTCCCTGGAATTGTTACTTCTGATCGTGGGACGAATGGAGCCCCATTATCCTCCCACTTCAAGTACACTGCCTTGCCTAACCAGTCCCACTTGTTCAATGCCTTCTTATAGGTGTGTTTCATTCCGTGATTCCTCTTCCTCCATTGTCCCCCAATTATCTCTAGCAAGACTGTCGAGACTTCTTTTCATCTTCAGTTAGGACCTGAGGATTACTTTTTTGCTTATTGAAATGCTTTTGCACTCCCCCTGAAATCTTTTTTTTTTTTTTGTGAAAGAGACTTCCAGCTGGCCCAGGCTTGCTCCCATGGAACTAGAATAAGCATATATTAATATTAGAAAATATTTAATGATGAATTGTCAACTCTGAAAACTGAATTTGATAAATAATTTTTTGTTGTTAAAATCATAAATATATTAGCCATCTTTAAATGGAATGATCAGACATAAGACTACAAGCTAAGAGCATTATTTGTCAAAGACCAGAGACATTGGTCTATCCGCTTCTGACATGATGATACTTACATTGGGTTTCAGCCAAAAACTGGTTAAAGGGCACTGCCTCTTAGTAAAAGTGTGTTGGGGCAATATATTGGTCTTTGCTTTTCATCATTATGCAAGGATGCACACCTGTTTTTTTTGTCACAGCATGAATGTTGATGCCAGTGATTCTTCTACCTCTTTGAGAATTACCACAACTTTGACCGAGCTTGCAGTCTCGCTTCCTCTTCGACACATTACACTGCAAAATTGCACAATTTACCTGTTCAAGTGTAACAGAATGTCAAAACTTGAGCTGAATTATCCTGAATTTCTTCCAAGGATGTTATGTTCAGATCTTTATTGTACAATAAGTGGCTCTAGGGCTGTGGTAGGTTCAGAGATAGTGTTCTTTGGATGGTAATGATGGGAAAAGTCCCTTTAAAACTGAGAGAATGGCAGATTTTAATGGCTTATCATCTTGTGTTTTGCAACTATATAAAGCTTTTTAAGAAGCTAACACTCATCAGAGGTGAGTTCAGGAATCTTTTGTTTGGGCCAGAACTGACTGTTTTTGTTCAATGATCTTTTCTTGCTTTCACTGCTTGTGAATGGGATGTTTCTGGCCTCTGCATACTCAACCTTTTGCCTGCTTCAGCAGTAGGCCGGAACAATCCACACTTAAATGATGTTAAGTTTATGTCGCTTTCCATGTCAACTTTGGACGCTGTGGCAAAAGTACGCAGCCATTGAGAGAACATGCTCTCCCAACCCAGCCATGCACTTGCAATGGGCTCTCTTCACTCACCTTCCTTGAGACTGCACCCAAGGGTTCAGTTGTGGCTCATTCAATCTTTGGGAATGATTCCTGTGGATCAGCAGCTTCTTTTATCACTTTTTTGATGAGTTTTACCAACAGCTTTTTCAGTAATCTTTCATCTATTCATTTTTACGCCATGCCTAACAAAGTTTCATCTGCTTGAAAGTCTGTTAAATTCGCTGGCCATGCCGCCCACACGCTCACTTCCTGTAAGAGGACCTCCTGGAAGTCCTGTCCAAAGAGGACTTCCCCCGCCTCGTAGGGTAGATCCATGACACGGAGCCTCTGTGGCGTCCCGACTGTTTGTCCAATACAAAAGTCGCCACTTCCCTACGCCTCGCAAGTCATGGCCCTGGGCTGACTGCCCCACCATCGTGATGGCCATTTCAAGTAATGTGAGCATGTCCTGCGCCAAACCGGTAGGCTCGCACTGCAAGGCATTTGATCGCCATCCATAGCAATCATGAACTCGGTTGTTTCTAAAGAATCTAGATTTAACTGCGTGTGCTCTGCACACTGGATTAAATTTCCAATTATCATGGAAATAAAAACTTTGAACTACAGTAGCAATGTTAGTAAACCTACCCAGCTGTGCATGTGCAATATGCAGATATAATTTTTCCTCCAACTCTGCCAGACAGTCCTTTCCATTGCCACCCACACATCATAACTGGTTTGAACCATTGACGCTTTTTACTTTTGGCGGACAGGAAGCAAAGGCCACTTGAACTACTGATAGGATGTTAAGAAACTTCCTAACAAACCCACAGGTAAACATCCTGTGAAAAAAAATATTATTTTAACCATACATTTCCGCCCATTGCTATCTGTGGGTGCCTTAAAGTCGCGGGGTTTGTGCCCTTTGGACGCTTGCTGTGTGGCTTCTGAACCTCCTTTTTTTTTAGTTAAGAACACATAGGATTTCATTGGATCAATCTGATCCCATCTACCACCCATTTGATGCATTTTTGTCCGATGAGGCTCATCAAGTAGCATCACTGAGGGATGTTTGGATACTTGCATAAGATCTGCTATTTGAGCTGTGTAGCGGAGATACTCCATACCCCCTATTAGGTCTATCAGAATGCGGGCATTAGCGCCAGTCCACTGCTCTATGGTCACCTCCTCTGTTTTCACTTTACTACGGGAGTCCCTTTAGTACTAGTCCCCTCTCGAGGTTGTGCTCTGTGGCCCGTGGTGCTTGCTAAGGGATTCAACAAATAGTCAGCTATATAGAGAGGGGTACTATGTTTACCTGTTGAGATGTCCGTGCCAGTGATATAGTGTAGGTTAACTCCCAACACATCCGATGAAAGTTACCCGTGTTACCAGTTGATTTACCCAGGTCTAGTTTTTGTTTTTTAGAACTTCTCTTTTTTCAAGATCCGAACCATAGTTCCACATAACAATTGGTTGCCCTGTTTATCGCCAAGATATTGGTTCAAGAAGAATTGCAGTCCACAATGGAGCAAAAGCCAGATAGCGTATTATTAAATCTGGGAAATCTGGATAATAATATGAGTTTTCTTCATCTCCTTGTGGAATATGAGCCTCTGCTTGACCTTTAATTTCAATAAAACGTCTGTAAAAGACTGATTTTTCATACAGCGTATTTGAGGCCAAATCTTCAATGGATATGTTAATATCTTCGACATCATCCATCTCCTCAGTTTCATGGGAAATCTCAGCCTGTAGAGTTTTGAGAGATTCTTCCACTCTAACACACATATCTTTTGAGCAGCATACTATTGTCAAATGATGGATAATATGATCTAATTTTTAACATCTGATGCTCCAATCAAACGTGCAATGAGGTACTTAAAAACTTCTGTTTTCCGCGATTGTTTTTAAGATCTTTTAATTTGTCCACTAATACTTTAGTGATATGTGCGCTGCACAAAATAGAACAGTTTGATGGCAAAACCTGCTTCTGGGTTTTCAATATAACGATATGCATCTTCTAAGTACCTAATGATGCCAACTTCATTAAAGGCCATTAGACAGCTATGTATCAAGGCCCAAGAATAATCCGTCACAATATAGGCTGGTGATAAATCATTTTTGGTGAGTCTCTTATAGTCTTGTCGCACATCTAACAAAAAAGCGGTTACCCTAGACGTTCTATGAGAATTTGTTGTCATCTCTGCTACAGGCAATGGAGGTTCTCCCTCAGCACCAGCAGACACCAGTGAATAATGCAATATTCTTTTATCCTGACCAGGTATTTTACTGGCTATACTGCCTGTAGCATCAAAAAGAGAGGTTTTTATCTTCATACACTCTAAACTGATCTTCGAATATAGGAATTTACTTCAAAAGGTTTCATTCCAATAAATTGAATGAAACCAGGTAATGTTTTACTTGCACGATCTCATTTTCCATAACACTTTGAGTTATGAGCATTTCTCTTAAACATCTGTATCCAGTCGCTGCTGGGATCGCATTTCATGAGCAGCCTTTTTCAAAACATTTTTACTCTGGCAACATTTAATAATTTGCTGCTCGCAAGCTCTCTTGGAGCTTCCTGAATCAGCTCATGATACAGCTCGCTTGGGCCTT
>CM032668.1:38617440-38659099 GCA_019095985.1 Streblospio benedicti | reverse complement strand
TCCTAGATGTTGCCCTAGCCCTAGTACTAGCTTTTGGGTTTAAATCAAAAAAGTGGGGGATTAAATGAATTGACTTGCCTGAGTTTGAACAGGTAGCCATATCCTCATCACTATCAAAAGACAGCATGTCTTGTAGGTGGCTATTTTTTAATACTCTCCACTGCGGCCTCTCATTCTTGTCCTGGCTAACGCTTGAGGCCGCACGTGGTTGCTGTTGTCTGCAAGCTCTGGTCGTTGTTGTTGCCCGACCGAATTTGTGTACCAAGATGAGTTTCGCCTGCAATGCCATTGCGTATTGCCTCTATCTCTGCTTGTTTCCTTTCCAAGTCCCTTCTTTTTTTTCCGCTAGTTTCATCTCGATATCTATCAATTTTTCCTGTTCTTCGAGCCGGCCAATATTTTCATCTTTTGGCCAGAATTTCTGCTTAGTTAGAGGCTCATTTTGCTTATCTTTCTATGTCTATGTGTCTCTATGCTCGGGGAAAACACTGAACAAAGAGCCACAGTCACCAGTAATAATCTCACAGTCGCTTCACTAGCGCTTATCACGTATCCTCGCGAAGTTGGTTCTTTGTTTTCGGGAATTTTTAACTTTTGTCTCGAAGTCTCTTTATAATTTATTCTGCTTCCCTTGTATTATATGCCATGAATTTGCTTCATATGATAAATGTTTTACTCTAATTTATCCGTGCACTTGTTCTGAACTTAATCAAATAATGTTTTACTCCGAATTATCCAAGCACATGTTCTTAGCTTAATGTTAAATGTCTTACTTCAAATATCCACGCACATGTTCTTAACTTTATACGAGTAGCTAACTTTGTTGTGCACTGCTTGCTTGCTACATTTGAACTGACCAGTTTGTTACCGCCCGGAAGTCAAGGCTGGTGTTAAGCAAAACTTGAAATTATCTGCGTCCAAAATCATATTAAACTCCGATAAAATCTTGTTTTATCGTTCACAAAAATCTCTACATACAATTACTTTTTTAAAACCAAATGATAACATTATAAACACTATGAAAAGTAGAATCTTGTTTTATTGATATAAGTCAATTATCAGATGGAAATAGAACTTTGAACTTACTACAGTAGCAATTCTAGTAAACTTTACCCAGCTGTGCATGTGCAATATGCAGATATAATATTTCCTCCAACTCTGCCAGGACAGTCCTTTTCCATTGCCACCCACACATCATAACTGGTTTGAACCATTGACGCTTTTACTTTGGCGGACAGGAAGCAAAGGCCACTTGAACTACTGATAGGATGGTAAGAAACTTCCCTAACAAAGCCACTGGTAAACATCCTGTGAAGAAAATATTAATTTTTAACCATACATTTCCGTCCATTGCTGTCTGTGGGTGCCCTAAAGTTGCTGTTTGTGCCCCATGGACGTTTGCTGGGTGGCTTCTGAACCTCCTCTTTTTTAGTTAAGAACACATAGGATTTCATTTGATCAATCTGATTCCATATACCACCCATTTGATGAATTTTTGTCCGATGAGACTCATCAAGTAGCATCACTAAGGGATGTTTGCATACTTGCATAAGATCCGCTATTTGAGCTGTGTAGCGGAGATACTCTATCACTTCCTCTTGTTCCATACCGTCCCCTATTAAGTCTATCAGAATGTGGTCATTAGCGCCAGTCCACTGCTCTATGGTCACATCCTCTGTTTTCACTTTACTACGGGAGTCCCTTAGTACTAGTCCCCTCCCGAGGTTGTGCTCTGTGGCCCGTGTGCTTGCTAAGGGATTCAACACATAGTCAGGTATATAGAGAGGGGTACTACGTTTCCCTGTTGAGATCTGCGTGCCAGTGATATCCTGTGGGTTGGCTCCCAACACATCCGATAGAAAGTTACCCGTGTTACCAGTTGATTTACCCAGCATTTCCATGCAGTCAGCCAGTGCCCTATCCCGTGCTAGCGTGTGTGAGGTGACGGTGGCAGGTGCGCTATCCACGTGGGCCTGGTTGGGTGGGGCTGTGTTGGTGGTGGCGGTGGTTGTCGACGTGCGGTCTGGTGGGTCAGTAAATGCCGTTTGAGCTTTCCTCCTTTGATGATCTTTTGGCATATTGAACACATACGACCGGGTCTCTGAAATAATAAGAGAACATTTGAGATATCTTATTTCAATCATATACATTATTACGGCTTTTATGAGAGGTCATCATAACATCACAGGAATATTCAGTGCCAAGAATGTGATGCCTCATACATTGGAGAGACTGAAAGATGCTTGAAAGCATGGTTTTTGGAACACTGTAGGCCGAGCTCCACATCTTTTTGTAGCCAACTATCTTGGAACTGATCATACTTTGCCTTTTTCAACTGGGTTTTTTCCCTGGAATCATCACGTACACTATTACTAGTACTAGGCTCAGGGACCAGGGGTCTAGCATCAGTGGAGTGAGCCTCTTCAACAACATTGTCACTGGTACCACTGGTGGAACTGTGCACTTCTTGATCATTGCTAGTAACATCTTGATCGATTACACTATTATTAATAGTATTAGTATCATACTTTAAATAATCCAGTATAGTTCTTTTCTTGGTTTTCTTATCCAATTTATGAAAGAGAAGTCCCGAAAACATTACAAAAAAGAGTGGGGGGGGGTGGGGTGGGGCGGGGGGAGGGGGAAATGTACAAGATAAATTACCTGGAATTTGTGAACATCAAATAGATGTACGCCAATAATCAATTCAAACGTGTGCCTGTCATACGGCTGACATAATTGTATTGCAAAAACCTGATCAAAGCACATGCGGCAGGAAGTACGGCATGGACAACAGTTCTAATGTCCCATTCCCATCGCAGAGTATTTATCACTAATTATAAAACACGGACACTTATAAATAATGACGTAATTATTGAAAATTAGCAAGAAAACTTATCAAATTGTTTTATATCCGCCATATTGTCTCACCTGTCAATCACAGAATCAGCAGACAACAGCCGAGTGGCGCATTCAAATTACTAAACCGCCGTGGCTTCTGTTACCAAAGTAATGCGCCGCACATTTTGGCATATTAAGTTTTGTACTCGTTTGCTGCGGCCAAAATATCTTTCTCGTACGTTTTCTTTATTATTTGTGGAGTTAACGTGCTGACCACTTCGAATTCTTGTTTTGGAAACTTACATTAGTTAGAAAACAGACAACTTTTTTCATTATCATTTTTTTCACATATTTTGAAGACCAATTCTTCATCGTTGAACTGGGATGAAAATAAATGTTGCTAATGCAATACTTTATGTGACCTATGTCTTTTAAATAGAAATTCTTTGTCCCATAGAAGGTTTCAACCCAATATGGAATTTGCAACAATTACCTAGGTAGGTAACTTTTACACGGTGTCTAAATGATGATAATAAATACTTGGGATTTTTTATTCCATTATAAAATCTGCTTTTTTACCATTCTAGTAAAAATTACTCTGAATTTGGCGCACGTATGTGATTAATCGACAAAACTATATATTAGCTTAAACTTAAAAAATACTTTACATAGAACATATGTTGTTTAGCACATCATAAAGTTCCATAAAACTGCAGCATAATTGTTTGGTACAATCTATCTCTATCTCAAACTAAAATCCATGGGAAACTAACATCAACTTAAAATCATATGTGTATTTAGCAAGAAGTTCAACAAAGCCACATCACAACATTCACACAAACCTCAGGCTGACGTTTGTAGCCCCAATATACAGATTGCGTAGCCTTCCCCACGTTCTCTACCACAAACGTACTACTGCACAAACTGACAGTACCAAACACAAGAAGTTAACAATGACCAATGTACATTAATTCATTGTGATATCAATAGATTAAAAATATTGCTGCTTACAAACAAAAAAACACTAATACTTCGCAGCATGTAGTTTTTTCTTAAAGCTTGTATTTAAATGTTATCATAACAATTGGTACTGAGAATGAGTGCAGTATTCTGCCCGAGTGATGATGCCAATTGATGCTATACGCCCCTTTGAATTCGATTTTGGGGTTGAATTCTGCGCCGATTGTCCTGCTGAGAAATTCATGGGCGCTCTTCTTGTTGGTTGCCGGTTGCCCATAACACGCAATGTCGGCCACTGGAAATAGTCAGAATGTTGACCGGTTTAAAAAGCGGATATGTTTTTATGATAATAGCATAAATCAAACATTTGGTACCACATTACTTGAATATCTCAGTTTTATTTGAATTTTTATTTCAACTTGCCAATAGTTCGCACGCATTGAGTGCTTCCCCGGCTTTGTCGCATGCGCCGAATTATATGCATAACGCCTCTGACTGCTTGGCTGTGGCTGTTCTGCTTGTAATCTGACACATATGCTTGCGTAATGTCTGCAATAGTGAAAATTCATTTTTATTTTGATACTCTAATGTTGGAATTATGACTTGCTTGTTTTGAAAAATAAGAGTAATTAGTGAACGTGAAGACATCAGCCTAAGGAGGTTGATGTCTATGTTTATTTTGAAAAAGTTGGGGTACAAAACCAACAAAACCCCAACCAAGACATAATTCCAACTCACAATGACCAGTACCATTAAGAAAAATTAAAGTCAGTCTACATACTAAAATGAACAACTAGCTGTAACATTACGCCAGTGTAAATACAAACATGATGGGAAAAAATAATCCTAACAAAATGCTGAAAGAAAACTGCACATTACCGAACCGATATATAACCATAAATAATTATGACACAAGTTCAAAAGTACATTGGGCAGATCACAAATCATGATCATCTAGGGTGAACCCCACTACCTCTCACATAGACATAAACTAAGAAGTTACAAGTTTAACTACATGTACTTTGGGCATATTAAACATATAATAACAACGAAAGTGCATAATACAAATTACCAAACCAAATACCAAACTATTTATAACGCAAGTTAAAGTACAGTGCGGGGATAAGAAAAAATTATAGAGAAAATTACAAAGACAGCTGGTTCACACTATAATATTTTTGAAAGGCACTAGATTTCCAGCAACCCATTCGCTGAATAACGTCCACTGAAGCGCCGTTATGGAAAGCTAGGGTAGCAGCCCCAATCCTAAAACTGTGTGGTTTGTAAATGGATGAAACCAGCTGACCCATGTCTAATGAGGCCTTGAAAACATGATGAAATGCATTCCCTGTCACCGGGATGGCCTTAGGATAGCTAAACAGAGGCCCTTGATGGCAACCTCTAGCCTTGATGTAGGAGGCCAGAGCTGCTACTGCACAAGCTGAAGTTCTGGCTTTTATAACGATTACTAAGGGTGATCCTGCATAATGTTTAAAAAGTGTAAAAGTCAGGGTGTGAAAACCTTCTGAAAATCCCTTCCACAGAAACAAGCGCTTCTCCTGTGGCCGAGGCTGTGGGTAGCCAGTGAGAAAACTCGCAAGTCTAACGGCGCTGACCGGAGTTTGTGGCAGGACGTGACTCAGTCTGTCGTTTCTTTTCCCGTCATACTGGGTTGCTTGTTTTTAAGTTTAAAACATGAGGATCTTCCATGTCCATTGGTTGAGCAAAACTGGCATTTGTGGACAAAGCGGCAGTCTGTCCTTTTGCAACCGCCTGGTTTGTTAAAGTCAAAACAGGGTCCCCGGGAGCCTGAAACGCCTCCTGGAAAGGGCTGCCCTGCTGCATGCGGAAGAAGGGAAGCTCCCTGCAGGCAATCAAGAAGTATAGACATTTCAATCTTCTCCCCAAGAGAGATCCATCACTATTCTGATTAAGCATAGGTAATCAATGTCCATCACGCCTCATATGTGTGCAGTGTATAATCTGTCTTCTGCAAATCGCTTATCATGAAATAATAAGAGGTGCTTTGCCCATTTTTGAATTGAAAATGGGTACTTTATGATGGTCTAATCCTCCAATGCCATAAGGAAACAAGTGTGGGTAACCTGCAGTCCACATCTGTATATCAGTATATTCATTTACTGGTGCTGACTGATGTGGAACTAAAAAATGCAGTGGTTTCATTTAATCTCTGGGCTGCACTTTTGCTGCTGTTTTGTGAAACTTATGTACCTCCAACATCAACAACACCAGTACTTTGAAGAACAAATGTGTTATCATTGCTGTCTTCAGTTAAAAGCATTTTCGGATTGTAGCCAGAGCATAATTAGCACTCATTGCTTCATCCTGAGAGTCTTCAGGACAATGTGAAAATGAATCTAAGTGATTGAGGAATATCAGCTTCTTGTAATCTTTTCAGTTGAGGTCTATTGTAACATTTGCATAAGCAGGATGGTTTTTATCAAGAAATCTAGAGCATGCAAAACCTTTTGACAGCGCACTTGCAAAATCTTTTCAGGTGTTCATTTGTAGGTTTTCTTTGCCCAACAAAAATCACCTTACCAGTTTCTGTTAGTATATCATCACCCATTGCCCCATTGCTAAAGAGGAAGCAATGTTCGAAGTGTCTTGTTCAAAGGTTATGCTGTTACCTTTTATTGCATTCTGTTGAGAGCCTGGTCCTGCAATCATTTTCAATTTAAGTAAACACCCACATTCAAGTGCGATATGCAGAAATTAAAAAATTTTCCGGAGTTGTTAATTCAGATAAAGCTTCAGGTATTGAACCAAATTAAAAATTGTTAGCAACAGAAATAGATGGCAACTTTCCATGACTTAAGGGCTGAATTGCATTAATTACAACAATTGATAACATCTTCAATTAGATCTACCCCTCTTGTTCCAAAATCATACCACATACTTGGTATTCTGTATTGGTATCTTGTTCGATACTTAATAATGACTTAAAAGGAATTCTTGTTTGCTATATGTATTTGTTATTAAGGAGAATTCCCCACATACAGCACATACTGTTCTTTTTTCATTAGATTTGAAACTTCATTACGAAAATCCTCAACACACTTTTTTTTTTATTCTAATTGAGGGTGTTGGTAAATCCAAAGTTAAATGTTGTTTATTTGTCTCTTTGTTCTTGGTTTTGGCAGATTTCTTTCTTTCTATAGTTGGAGGATTTTTGCGGCAAGTGCTTTTTATTGGGTTAGGTGTTTAAATCTGCTCCCATGCGTCACAAACTTTATCTATTATTACCCCTGATATTGGCTGGCCCTAGATAGTCGAAATTCATTACATTATCAACACTTTGGACACTTCCAAATTCCCATTACCTCTTTAACGTTAACATGTGCACACTTTGCATGACACCATACATTACAATAATCACATTGCACACTTTCATCGTTAGTATCCTGTGGTTCCACAACATCCTCTCTACAACTTGCACAAAGAAATACAGGAGGAAGTCTAGGCTTATTGAGGGGCCCTTTGTTAGTGCTATGGGGATACATTGTATTAACTACATGGTATGATGAACCCTAAGGAAGTGCTTTTGTGCCTTGCAATAGTTGTGGTCTTGCAATACCTCGACACATTTCTTTTCAATGGTGGTAGCTAAAGTACCATATAGCAATTCATTAGCTATGTACTTATCCCAAAATATCTTAAGGTAGGATAGGCACTCTTGCCAAAAGTGTGATCAAAATAAATCCTCTCCAAATGGAAGCCATGATAGGTGTAAATAAATAAATCACAAAACTTCCGGTTAGTTACAAACATTTGGCACATTATCCGGTAGTAATATGGGGAATCTTTCCTCAACTTAGTATTGGTACCGTCATTAAACAAATGGGCTGAGTAATTTTCAGCTGATGGAGCCTGATCTTTGATGGACTCAGGACATGAATTTCACATAGCCCTTGTCCACCAGAGCATTGACACTGGTCCCCGTGGCAGACAAGCAAGTCTGAAGATGCACCAAGAAAAGGGTAGTTTTGAGAAACCACAAAGCCATTATCCAATGACATGAAACCCTTGTGTCGCTTTGACATATGTTGCTTGTACAGCCGCTTTGCAAAAGGTTCCATTGCAAGTCCATGTTTCATGGCAACCAGACTCTGATGTTTTATTATATCCCATTATTGTTTTGATTAATGGGTTATGGTCCGCTGCTGAATCAGCTATCAAAGTTTTAGTTCTTGTAGCTATCCTTTTGATATTATGGGCTGTTAATCTACCCTGCCTATGGTCAAACCACAGGCTTGTTTGAGACTGTTCTAAGGTTAGAGTCTGTAAATCAGAGATCTGTTTGGGCGTGAGTGCTATAGCATGAAGCAAATCTTTAGCAGATGCTGGATGCTGCATGGCTTTCCCACATTCAGTTGGAGTTGGTGGTGCCTGTAGAGGTGGTAGTGGTGTGGGCATAGGCTTAGAATCCAGCATCTGCACATAACAACTATTAGGGAGTGCTTCCCTTAAAAAATCATTCATCTTTTTGATTTGCAATTCTTTTTCGCTTTTTTGTTGCTGTGGATGGATCAAATGTCTTTGCTAGGTGTCGTACAGACTCGCTATGGCGATTACCACCTGAAAAAACACATAACATTTTGACAACTATATGACGATTTGGCAAGATGCATTTATTGCAATTGGTGGCAAAATATGACAACTCCTAAATGGAAATAAAACACCAATATGGTTTGTAGTCACAAGCTTAAGCCATGATTTTTAAGGCCATGTTGTCATGTGTATAGCATTATTCCTGAGTGCAACTACGTGTGATGTGGTGATGTAGTGAGACAAGAACTCACGGGTTTGGCAACATATTTTAATGGTAGTTGGTTTAATTCTACAATATTCTAGGTAAAGTGAGAGATGCCTCACCGTAAACAAAGTGTAAACAACGTTAAGTTCATTTCTGAGTTATTTTAAAACGTACATGATGTATACATTTTACATCTACGCTTATTTGATCTACAGACTACTGTGATAATCGAGCTTATTCAGGCACAGGAGAGAGGAGGGAAGTGGAGTGAGGGTGACTGGATAAGAGGGTGGAGAGGGTGGGAAAGAAATCACTTGTGTGCTCTGTGAAATCGGCTGAATGAGTGGGGAGAGACTGCAAGGCTGGGCGCAAGTGAGGGGCTGGATTTTACGCGGGCGCTGGGCGGCGGGGGAAGAGAGGGCCCAGACGACCATGGGAAGATCCAGGGCGCCGGATGTGACCGTGGCGGGGCCAAGGGAGGCGGGCCGGCGCCAGGGGACCCGCCGAGGTCATTGCCGGGTGGCGGCTTATCAGAGGAGTGACCTGGATCTGACCTAGGGGCAGTGGGAGATGTGAAAAGTAAGACAGGGTCGCGGCCGTGACCTGAGGTTAGCGAAAGTGCACCAAGAATTATGCCAACAAATTGCACGTATGAATTTAAAACAGCTAATATGATATTTATAGCAAGGACTGCTGTATCAAATAGTTGAACATATTTCTGATTTCAAGCAATTTACCAAGTACAATTATGATTTATCAGCACTTAATTTTCACTTCTAGTAAAAGAAAGTGCAAAAAAAAGAAATACCTGTCTGAAAGAACTTTTCTTTGGTCCATTTTTCCTGCGAGAGTGGCTTGAGTTCTGCTGCATCCGCATCCTCATCTAGGCCAGGCATTTTCCGTCCACAGAGGAGAGATGTACAGGACTGATTAATAAGACCAGTCTTCACAGCATAATCTATGCGAAGCAAAAACACCAACTATGTGATTGCAGCTACCTTCTAACCTGAAATTAGAAGAATTGAAAAATATACATTTGTTTAGTGCATGAATAGGCATAAATAATAATCATTCATAAAGAAACAAAAGATAAACATTAATCTACAACTGGAAGCGTTATTATGATTTGTTGTATTAAGAATTACTAGTTTGTGAAAATGCTATGATACAGCTATATGCCATAAGAAAAATCTCTACATACAATTACTTTTTAAAACAAAGTGATAACATTATAAATACTATGAAAAGTAAAGTCTTGTTTTATTGATATAAGGCAATTTTCAGATGGAAATAAAACTTTGAACTACAGTAGCAATGCTAGTAAACCTTACCCAGCTGTGCATGCGCAATATGCAGATATAATTTTTCCTCCAACTCTGCCAGGACAGTCCTTTTCGATTGCCACCCACACATCATAACTGGTTTGAACCATTGACGCTTTACTTTGCGGACAGGAAGCAAAGGCCACTTGAACTACTGATAGGATGGTAAGAAACTTCCCTAACAAAGCCACTGGTAAACATCCTGTGAAGAAAATATTAATTTTTAACCATACATTTTCGTCCATTGCTATCTGTGTGTGCCCTAAAGTCGCTGTTTGTGCCCCATGGACGTTTGCTGTGTGGCTTCTGAACCTCCTTTTTTAGTTAAGAAGACATAGGATTTCATTGGATCAATCAGATCCCATCTACCACCCATATGATGCATTTTTGTCCAATGAGACTCATCTAGTAGCATCACTGAGGGATGTTTTGATACTTGCATAAGATCCGCTATTTGAGCCGTGTAGCGGAGATACGCTATAACTTCGTCTTGTTCAATACTGTCCCCTATTAGGTCTATCAGAATGCGGGCGTTAGCCCCGGTCCATTGCTCTATGGTCACCTCCTGTGTTTTCACTTTACTACGGGAGTCCCTTAGTACTAGTCCCCTCCCGAGGTTGTGCTCTGTGGCCCGTGTGCTTGCTGAGGGATTCAACACATAGTCAGGTATAGAGAGGGGTACTACATTTACCTGTTGAGATCTGCGTGCCAGTGATATCCTGTGGGTTGGCCCTAACACTTCCGATAGAAAGTTACCCGCGTTACCAGTTAATTTACCTAGCACTTCTATGCAGCCCGCCAGTGCCCTATCCCGTGCTAGTGTGTGTGAGGTGACGGTGGCAGGTGCGCTATCCACGTGGGCCTTGTTGGGTGGGGCTGTGTTGGTGGTGGCGGTGGTTGTCGACGTGCGGTCTGGTGGGTCAGTAAATGCCGTTTGAGCTTTCCTCCTTTGATGATCTTTTGGCATATTGAACACATGCGACCGGGTCTCTGAAATAATAAGAGAACATTTGAGATATCTTATTTCAATCATATACAGTATTACGGCTTTTATGAGAGGTCATCATAACATCACAGGAATATTCAGTGCCAAGAATGTGATGCCTCATACATTGGAGAGACTGAAAGATGCTTGAAAGCATGGTTTTTGGAACACCGTAGGCCGAGCTCCACATCTTTTTGTAGCCAACTATCTTGGAACTGATCATACTTTGCCTTTTTCAGCTGTTTTTTTTCCCCTGGAATCATCACGTACACTATTACTAGTACTAGGCTCAGGGACCAGGGGTCTACCATCAGCGGAGTGAGCCTCTTCAACAGCACTGTCACTGGTACCACTGGTGGAACTGTGCACTTCTTGATCAATGCTAGTAACATCTTGATCGATTACACTATTATTAATAGTATTAGTATCATACCTTAAATAATCCAGTTAATCCAGTATAGTTCTTTTCTTGGTTTTCTTATCCATTTTATGAAAGAGAAGTCCCGAAAACGTTACAAAAAAGAGTGGGGTGGGGGGGGGGGGGGGGAATGTACAAGATAAATTACCTGGAATTTGTGAACATCAAATAGATGAACGCCAATAATCAATTCAAACGTGTCCCTGTCATACGGCTGACATAATTGTATTGCAAAAACCCGATCAAAGCACATGCGGCAGAAAGTCCGGCATGGACAACAGTTCTAATGTCCCATTCCCATCGCAGAGTATTTATCACTAATTATAAAACACGGACACTTATAAATAATGACGTAATTATTGAAAATTAGCAAGAAAACTTATCAAATTGTTTTATATCCGCCATATTGTCTCACCTGTCAATCACAGAATCAGCCGACAACAGCCGAGTGGCGCATTCAAATTACTAAACCGCTGTGGCTTCTGTTACCAACATAATGCGCCGCACATTTTGGCATATTAAGTTTTGTACTCGTTTGCTGCTGCCAATACCTCTTTCTCGTGCGTTTTCTTTTTTATTTGTGGAGTTAACGTGCTGCCCACTTCGAATTCTCCAGAATACATGCAATAGCTGGTGGTGAGGTGTTTTGCTGCTCGATCACTGCAATCTATTCCGCGTCAGAGATGGCTTTCGTCTAGGTATACATCCCTATTGGTGGCGAGCTCCACGATAATTCGAGCTCTGATTTCCACATCATATCCATCCTTTCTGAATGCTAGGAAACTACCACTGTGAGGTAGGCAATCCCCGTCTGCACCAACTTTCACGGGAACATAGTCTTCGATGGCATCGACGTCTTTTGGTTTTAGTTTCATGGCATCCTGGTCAATATGCTCCTTCTTCACTTTAGGAGGTTGGCAGGCATCGATCGTGTATGGAATATCAGGTGCTATTTACTTGCATTTTCTCATGAGGGATGCAAAGGTTTTGCAGCTTTGTAAACTCCTCAAAAGATCTCCGCTGAGTGTCCTGACAGTAGACAGTTTTCACACAAACTATGTCTCCGCACTAACTGGAGACGTTCTTCAGGCTTCTTTTCTTTGAAGGCCTGACAGTACCACAACCTATGTCTTTCTGAACAAATCGCGCAGGGTGGCTCTTGCTACTTGGAAGTTGATCTTTGATTATGACCGTTCGACCCAGACTTACCTGGTTTTCCGGGTTGACCTTGAGGTTGACGTTTATTAGTTAATGCGTTTTGCTGACTTTGATAGTTTGATGTGTTTGGTTGACGGTAATTTGCTGACGGGTTTGGTTGACTTTCATATAGTGACGTGTTTGGTTGACTGTAATATGTTGATGTGTTAGGTTGACTTTCGTATGGTGACGTGTTTGAGTTACTTTGAGTTGACGATTTGTGTTGTACTCTCCACCGGTGTGAAAAGTGCGAACCTTGTTGCCGTTACTATCAGATTGTTTAACGTTGACTTTGCCATAAATGGGATCATTTATTTCCGTAGCTACTTCGTTTACAAATTGCACAAACTCACGCATATCCGGATAAAAACCCTTTTCCCTTTTTTTATCAATTGCCATTCTCTTCCATCGGTTTTGCACAAAGGGCTGTAAACGAGCAAGAATCTCTACTATGGCAATTTGAGTATCTAATTCTGGAAGCTACCCCATTTTATTCAGCACAAAGAAACTGTTTTCTAAGTCGTCTGCAAAGAACTGAAAGTCTCTTGAATTTTTTAATAGGTTTACCATGTCTAAGATCTGAGATTATACCCTGCGCAATTAAATGGTCGTTTCTGAAACGCGCTTGTAACAATTCTTTGGCCTTTTCATAACCGTCCTTACCCCCAATTAACACGCATTTTTTAATCGCTTCTCTAGCGACCCCGGAAGTGTGCTCTATCAATCGAGCAAGTTTTGCGTCTTCATCGCCTGGACGTTTATCAATGGTTTGTTTGAATATTGTCATGAATGAATGGTATTTGATAGGATTGCCGTCGAATACTTCTATACTCAATTTAGGCAAGCTCATAAGGTTTACAAGCTCTTCCCTAGTAAGATCTGACATTTTATTTGACCCATTTTCACTTTGACTACTTAAACCTGATGACTTAACACGGCCATCTATATTTATACCTTTAACCAGATTTAAGGTCTCAATGTAGGAATTTTGAACAGAAGTGAAGTAAACATCACATTCATCTAACTCGTCATCATCTTCAACCAATTCAACATATTTTTCATGTTTAACACCAAACTCTTCAAATATTACTTTTAACCTATCAATTCCTTTTTCAATAACATCTATATTACCTTGAGCAATCAATTGCTTAATATAGTTTATTTGCTTGGTCACTGCTCTCTTGCTTTTCGATCTATCAGTCTTTATTTCCTTGCTTTTATCGCCTTTATTCTCTTCTTCCGTAGTCGCACCATTCTCATTTGTTGGCACCATTGTGCTGTCGTTTCCTTATGGTGCCCCTAACTTATAACTTAACATCTTTCGCTCGTTCACTAGGCTGCGTCGGGAAGTTGTTTACTGGGCCTCGCCGGAAAGTTGTTCACTGTAAAGTGGGTGCGCATTGATGTCATTTTGAATAACCATAACGTCGTCTAACTTATTGAAGGCTTTATTGTGCACAGGACATAATACATTCCGTGAACCTAAAATAACACAATGAAACAAACATTAGTCAAGCAGCAATGATCATCTTAACAATCAATCATCTAAACAAGAATTCATTGACCTTTCTCATACAATCGACATTAATTATCCACTAAATTCTAATTTCCCATAAAATTGACATAGGTATGTCTGAACACATTTTACATTACACAATAATCAATATGCATTACTCTACCATGTATTTTGCATGACACCTTAACCAATACAAAGTAAAAGCTCATCACATTGAAACTACAATTCTTCAATTAAACAGCACCTCATATAATTTTATGGTATTTCTAAATAATAACAATAAACCATAAAATAATCCACTCACTAACTTTGGTAATGAACTCCGTGATTTATAACAATCAAAGTATTAACACAAATATTACACACACAGATTTAGATATCAATTAAAACCCCACAACAGTCCTTTAATCAAACACAAATCAGTCAAAGTCGTAAGACAAATGTCGACAAATGTTACTAAAATTATACGAATCACAAATATAAAATTATAAACTAATATATCCGGATTATTACTTACATATCAATATTCGAAATGACATAACTAAAATTGTGTTGATGCCGCAGCATCTTAAAAGATTACATTCGATTTTGTTTTGTCTTCACGAATTGTGCCTTGCCGCTTCTTTTACAAAAAAACAAAGATGGGCGATCCCGTTTTCTCCCCGCGAGAATTTAGGTTTCAAACCGGGAACACCAGTGAGTCTGCTACAACACATAACGGCCTCTAATGCAAAGCGTTAACAATAAGGTATCGCTTAAGTGGAAAAAAAAAACTTAATAACAGAATGAAAAAACGTATGAAAACATTGAAAAATAACAATTAACTTAACTGTCTAAATATTATGATGTTTTTTTCTTCTGAAGGACCATATATTCTAAAAAATAATAATTCACAAAGACACACTACATTCCAGTCCTGCTAAACTAACAATACATTTCGTAATCAAGGAAAAGCATCTGATCAACTATCAGGATGCTAAAACTTAAAAAATACTTTACATAGAACATATGTTGTTTAGCAAATCATAAAGTTCCATAAAACTGCAGCATAATTGTTTGGTACAATCTATCTCTATCTCAAACTAAAATCCATGGGAAACTAACATCAACTTAAAATCATATGTGTATTTAGCAAGATCTTCAACAAAGCCACATCACAACATTCACACAAACACCAGGCTGACAATACTAGACGTTTGTAGCCACAATATACAGATTGCCTAGCTTTCCCCACGTTCTCTACCACAAACATACTACTGCACAAACTGACAGTACCAAACACAAGAAGTTAACAATGACCAATGTACATTAATTCATTGTGATATCAATAGATTAAAAATATTGCTGCTTACAACAACAAAAAAACTAATACTTCGCAGCATGTAGTTTTTTCTTAAAGCTTGTATTTAAATGTTATCATAACAATTGGTACTGAGAATGAGTGCAGTATTCTGCCCGAGTGATGATGCCAATTGGATGCTATACGTCCCTTGAATTCCGATTTTGGGGTTGAAGTCTGCGCCGATTGTCCTGCTGAAAAATTCATGGGCGTCTTCTTGTTGGTTAAGCCGGTTGCCCATAACACGCAATGTCGACCACTGGAAATAGCCAGAATGTTGACCGGTTTAAAAAGCGGATATGTTTTTATGATAATAGCCTAAATCAAACATTTGATACCACATTACTTGAATATCTCAGTTTTATTTGAATTTTTATTTCAACTTGCCAATAGTTCGTGCGCATTGAGTGCTTCCCGGCTTTGTCGCATGCATCGAATTATATGCATAACATCTCTGACTGCTTGGCTGTAGCTGTTTTGCTTGTAATCTGACACATGCTTGCGGTAATGTCTGCAATAGTGAAAATTCATTTTTATTTTGATACTCCTAATGTTGGAATTATGACTTGCTTGTTTTGAAAAATAAGAGTAATTAGTGAACATGAAGACATCAGCCTAAGGAGGTTGATGTCTATGTTTATTTTGAAAAAAGTTGGGGTACAAAAAACCAACAAAAACCCCAACCAAGACATAATTCCAACTCACAATGACCAGTACCATTAAGAAAATTAAAGTCAGTCTACATACTAAAATGAACAACTAGCTGTAACATTACGCCAGTGTAAATACAAACATGACCCATAATGGGAAAAAATAATCCTAACAAAATGCTGAAAGAAAACTGCACATTACCGAACCGATATATAACCATAAATAATTATGACACAAGTTCAAAGTACATTGGGCAGATCACAAATCATGATCATCTAGGGTGAACCCACTACCTCTCACATAGACATAAACTAAGAAGTTACAAGTTTAACTATAAGGTAGTGGGTAGCCAGTGAAAAAACTCGCAAGTCTAACGGCGCTGACCGGAGTTTGTGGCAGGACGTGACTCAGTCTGTCGTTTCTTTTCCCGTCATACTGGGTTGCTTGTTTTTAAGTTTAAAACATGAGGATCTTCCATGTCCATTGGTTGATGAAAACTGGCATTTGTGGACAAAGCGGCAGTCTGTCCTTTTGCAACCGCCTGGTTTGTTAAAGTCAAAACAGGGTCCCCGGGATCCTGAAACGCCTCCTGGAAAGGGCTGCCTTGCTGCATGCGGAAGAGGGGAAGCTCCCTGCAGGCAATCAAGAAGTATAGACATTTCAATCTTCTCCCAAGAGAGATGCGGTACATTCTGCTTCTTAGCGATCAGCTGCCTGAATCTAGTGTCGTAACGCAGGTAAGCGTCTGTACCCGGGTACTGCTTCTGAATGTCCATCACGCGGATCATGTAAGTCATGAAAGCTGGCCCCATGTGTGTGTTTGCTGCCAGGAAAACTGAAGAATAAGTGGCAAACAGCGGCATCCACTGAAAAATAGTGGTTATCTTTTTTGTTTGTCCTTTGTCCCATACCCCACTGTGCTGTCTCCATGTCAAACTGCAGCGCTCTGTCCTCATCCTGTTGTAGAGTAATTAGGTTGATGAACTGCCCACTGAGAATCTTTGCCGTTAGCCTAATGTCCAGACTAGCACCTAGAGTGCTAAAAGAGCTGATCTCACCTTGTGGCACAAAGCTGCTCACGGCTTGTGGAGCATGAAGAAACTGATGCACAGCTCCAGCCGATGAAGGGGCCACTCCAACCACTGAGCCCACGCCAGGTTGGTGAGGCCCGATCACAGCACACACATGAGGTAAGGGCGCTGACAGTAGCTCTGTAGGTGCCCTGGAGCTGGCGAGGAGCTGAAGCTGCGCTTTGAGCTCGTTGAATTGAGCCATGGTTGTCTGTTCAGGCTGAGCTACGCGTGACGTGCCGGCCGTAGGCTGTTGCTCGTTGGAAGATGAAGTAGGAGGAATCGCCGGCTCGGCTACGGCAGTCACACATTTGGCGCGAGACTGGAGGTGCTTGACTTTCGGTGTAGCCTGCCCAGACTTTTCCTTTGACCGCTTTGGACCCATCCTGCAAATCAGATAGCACAACAGAAATACTGATATATGCGAATAATATGACAACAAAAGGGCTACTAAAGCTTAACCAGTATTAATTATACTCAAAACACCTCCCACTAACTGCAAATAGCTCATCAGTACCCCCTACTGATGAGCTCAGTGTTGATTCTAGAATTTTTCTAAATGGGGCCAACTCCCCCATGGATGATAAAAAATGGGGCCAATTTTTGTTTGCCAATCAAAATTTGGGGGTAGGATTTTTTTGGTAATCAGAACAAACAACACGTCCTTCAAATACCTTTATTGTTTATTATTAATAATAACAAAATGTTACACATGTCTTTTTAGTTTCCCAATCAGAAATATTCAGTATAACTAACAAAACTGCCTGCATTAAAAGAGCACTACAGTGTCAGAAAGAAGAGATGAATGTCATGATAAACAAGAGGTATTGGAGTCATTTGGAACACTAAACTAGCATTCATGACTTAAACAGTTTTCTGTCTTTCTTTAATTTCCAATTTTCAATTGCCTTTGTAAAGTCAAAGTCTGTAATGGGGCCACCTTCAAGTTTTATGGTCATGAGTTGATTTAGACTCTTCTCGTCCAGGCGGTTCCGCTTGCTGGTTTTGATGCCATTCTGGCAACTGAAACCTCTCTCGCAATCAGCTGTTTGGTATGGCATGATGATGGCTAATTCAGCTAATTTTAACAGATTAGGAAAAGTATCTCTGTGGAAACTAAAAATCAATTTCCATAACAATTTTGTACTATCCCTTGGATATTTTTGATCAAGGACAACTTTTTTAACCAGCTGCCACTCTTGTTTTGTTGCAATTGAATCAATCATCTTTTGACTTGTTATACTACCAGCAGTTTTATCATTTCCATAATGATCTATGAGAACATCAATTTCTTTATTGCCATATTCATTTTGTTCCTCTGATGAAAGAAATGACAATGCTCTCAATCCAAACACTTGAAAACACATTGCAATGGAAAGAGACTCTTTAGGAAAACGGTCTTCAATATTTTTTAACAGTGCCTTACAGAAGTCCTCTCTAGTTTTACTTATCTCCTCACTTGTTTTCTTTAGTTTTTCTCCAATATCCAATTTTATTTTTCTAAACATTAAAGTTTCTGTTTACAGTATCTCATGCCATTCTGTGTGATTGAAAAATGCAACAATACATTAAAACAACAATACATTAAAATTCTGAAGGCAGGTGACAGTGTCAGCATATCTAAAGAAAGAGTGATGAAAATGTATTATGCCATGATTGGCACACCATACCATCACAAATGTGCCGATCTGTTTTATTTTGCTCGTATCCCTCATTACAGCTGCAGTTATAACCTCCCATTGTGTTCAAGCAAGTTTCTGTTTCTCCATTGTCATTCTTCTTTGTCACTAATTTGGATGATAACTCTCTTTGGAAATGACCCTTTTGATCTCTTGCAAGTTTGATTTTATTACAAACATCTGATATGGCAGGGTTGATGCAGGCAACATCCACATCAGCTTTTTGGAAAATCATTGACAAATGGGCAATTGATGGTAGGATATCCAGCATCATGTGAATGGTGGCAACAAACCTGTAGTCTATTAATTTTAAATAGATGGATTCGCATTTTTTATCTTTATGTCCCTTGAAGAAAGTGACCAATGACAACCATGATTTGTGAACAGCCTCCACAGCCTGGTAGAAGGCTATCCAACGAATTTCGTGACATTCTTTGATTTTTACAATGGGATCATCCAAAATTTTTTGTATTTCTACTAGTTCGCACTGTCTATTTCCAGATTTTGAACCTCCGAAAAAATAGAAAAGGTCACTTAACAACTGTTCAAATGATTTCAAGTATTCTATGTTTTTACTAGCTTGCGATGTGCATAAATTAAGCTTGTGAGCGATACAATGGGTAGTCACCACATGAGGGTTCTCCGCTTTTATGCGTGTGGCCACTCCCTTATGCCTTCCCACCATTACAGCAGCTCCATCACTGCCAAACCCAAACAATTTTTTAACCTCAAATCCTTTATCTTTCAAAAATGTCATTAATGACGTAAACAATATTGCAGCATCAGACTTCTTGTCACTGATTGTAATGTTACCCAGAAAATGTGTTTTGGGGTCAAAGTTTTCATCGACAAATCTTGCATACACTACCATTTTCTTTGTAACACTGATATCTGTGCTTTCATCAACCATAATGGAATACATTTGAGCCTTCTTCATTTTCTCTACAATGTCATTGGAAATTACATCTGATAATGCTTCCATAAATTCTTCCCCAGAGTTTCTTGAACTATAAGTTGCATTTTTGGCAATTGCTATCTTAGACAGATTACCTACTCCTTGCATTTTTTGAAATTCGATGAGACTAGGGTATTTCTTTATTGGTATGTCTTCTTGTGCCATATAGAACACAGTTCTCATTGCTGCTGTCAATCCAGCTTCTGATGTACTTTTTTCTGCTGCTGATTGTTTGGCTTTAGCGAAACTTTTGGACATAACATCTTGCTTAAGAGCTTGCTGATGGTCAGCACTTTCAAGGTGGCGGTCTAGTGTACTAGTCCTGTAATTGGTACACGTTCCAGTGGTAAAACTGTTGGACTTTTTATGCTTAATGCACAGACTACACGTAACTCCTTTATCTGATTTAACCAGCCAGTTTGCCCATTTGGGATTTTTCAACCAAGAATCTTGAAAGTAATGTTCAAATTTTCCCTTCTTAGACTTGGGTTTTTCAGGATCATCACTTACAGTTGACACTCCACTAGCACTAATTTGATTTTGAGGCTCTTCACCCGCAGCACTACCAGTGCCACTAATCACTTCTTGATCATTGCCATCATTGTCCACATTCGGTCTAGTATCACACTTTAAGAAGTCAAGTATAGATCTATTCCTTTTCATTTTAGCGAAAGTTTAGAATGTCTTGCAAGAAAATATACTTTAGAAATACAAAAATACTAGTCCATAATAAAACACAGCAATAACAAGAATATTCTAGACCTCTAGCACATGTCTGGGGTCGCCACATCCAATACAAGGCTTATAGATTCTAGGAATTTGATTGCGTCGCTTCAGTTGGTCTTCAGTTTCGTTTTCTTTTTGAACATTAGTTTCAAGATTCTTGGTTAAAAAATTCCAAATGGGCAAACTGGCTGGTTACGTGTAGTCTGAGCAATCGAGATCGAGTCCATCACGGCAAACAACGTTGTGTGCGTTTAATATATCAACTTACGTGTAGCAAATATTATGTAAAAAAAGCGCCATTTTACTAAATATATTTATCATATTTCCAAAACAAATGATTCCTGGACGCCATATTGTCACACCTGTCATCACGGAAACAGCCGACAACAGCCGAGTGGCGCATTCGAATCAATAATCTGCTTCCACAATCTAATGCACCGCATATTCTGCAGTGGCATACTCGGTTCGACGACGCCATTAAAGCGGGCAAAAGTGTGTTTTTTGCAGGTAAGATGGCCTCAGTAGACGTAAAAATAAATATATTTCAAATAATAAAGAATGCCATGCGCATTGATTCTTCAAAATGGGGCCAGCCACAGTAATTAGGCGCCAGTACTACGCACGGTCCATGAAATATGGCGCCAGGTAAGAAAAACTTGCGGAATTCCCACAATTACGCGTCCTAGAATCAACACTGTGAGCTATTCGCAGTTTTGACACAAAATGTCAAAAATAAGTTTTTTTCGTAAACGAAAGAAAAAAATGTTAGGGAAGTAAATGTATAACTTTGGGTGGCCAAGAAATAGAAATATTATGAAAATATTCCCTAATCTAAAGAAACTGTAAAATGTGAGTAACATGTCAAGTTACTTACATTTATAGAATTTGTTACTTCAAAAGCAAAAAGCAAAACTATTTAACATTATGTGTAAGAAAAAAACTAACCTGGGTTGGCGACTTGTTGGCATTGGGGGGAGGAACGGGACTGTCAACAGCGGCACCAATGTAAACCCCTGGTTCAACACACAAAGACGGGTCTCCTGGGGAATTCGGTGGCCTATCATCCTTGCCTCTAGCTCCCTCAACTTTGTCCTCTTCAACAAAGATTCTGGTAGGTATTGTACCGTAAGCCTCCTCATCCTATAGATATCAGATATATCCATGTCGTGCATTGAAATAGTTTTCAAAAAATTACGAGGTGAACATGTTGAAAGTATCTTGAAAATATATAAAAAACAAACTCAAACCATCCAACACCAAAAATTGGAGATGATAAACCAGCAAAGCCAGAGCCTGTGAAACAACCGTTAAAGTTGAGTGGTGAAAAAACAAACTCAAACCATCCAACACCAAAAATTGGAGACGATTAACCAGCAAAGTCAGAGCCTGTGAACACATCAACTGTTGAACGTAAACAGATCCTAAGCAGTAATGAAGCAGAAAAGCTGGCTTCTCCTCTAAATACTTCTGCATTGAAGAAAATGCGCAGGTGTGCTGTGCCATCAAATTCAAATGATCTGCTAGATTTTTTAAATCGGAGATATTATATAGTAAAGGTTGATGATGATGGTACCGAGAAAAAAATGAAAATAGCAGAGAAAAGTATTGTTGTTTTGAAGAAAAGGTTGAGTATTGCGCTGAAAAAAGAAAAATTGCGAAAAGTCAAACAGCAGAAGTTGAGAAAAACAGCAACAAAGAACAGCAGCAGAACAATGACCTAGTAACCATGGTAACTGATCCGCTGAACGCCACAGCGAGAAAAGAAAAACAAGATGCGCCCGTGACCCCAAAAACTCAAGTTAGAAAGTTTAATGAGTCAGCAGAAAATGAAGGTTCACGCTCTGTAAATAGAACAGACTCCGCCTCCTCAAAGTCTCCTCCTTGGAAGATCGTTTGTAAAAACACTGTACAGGATGAGAGGATAGTCATGACAAACTCGCCTGCCAATCAAGCTGGTAAATCTCCGTCATCTGTAGTTAGTGTAAAATCTAAAATTACTGCAAAAAAGCCTCCATCTAGAGATGAATCAAACAAGTCGAGTATTAATGACAGCACACAAGATGATGATAAGTTGAAGGTAAAGTTCTCTCTCCGTGCCGGCTGCCAAAATAGTTCTTTGTTGTAGGGATTGGTGATTCACTGAAATGCTGAAATGACTTTTTTCCTTTGTATTGGGAAGCGGCACCGTCCGAAAACTGATGAATGTATGAAAACTTTAATCCTTCTTGACTCAGGTGGTTAATTGTTCTCGCGACAAACTCTCTAACACTATCAGCGTCATGTTTGAGACAATCAGAAATGCAGACGATCGAGTAGGTCATCAGCTGTGAGCATCCTGCTGCTGGGCACAAGAAACTGGTAACAATAGGATGTACTGTTATCTGTGTCTGGTTCCAATAAGCACTCTGAATTTGTCTCTGTGGTATCAATTTGAAGTTTTTGGCGAAATCCATTACCATCACCATTTGACCTTCAACGAGACTTTCCTTGCAAAGTTTGTACTGCTTGTACTGCCATTGTGCATCAAACAAATGCAAAGCTAAAGACTGTGATAAATCAATAATTCTTTCGAGCAGATCTTCACCTGTAGTTGTGTGCTCTACTTGCACAAATCTATTTTTATCTCCCTTTTCCCAATTGGCGTACTTGATAGTCTCATGCTTGAACTGTTCCATCATTTTGAAACTTGTGTTTGCTCTAAGTTTAGATACACCACAATGCTTGCACTTCCCCATTACACACTCAAGGTTGTCTGCTGAACAAGTCAAGGCCTCACTTAATTGATATGGCGATAACAACGCCCATTTCTTTGTATACTTTCCACACGCTTCTAGCATTGACCTAGCATTCTCACAAGTTTCACATTGACACACTCCATAACTGATTCTTGTCTACTAATCGGAAGATGGGTGGTCTCAACTTCCGAAATGTAGTGTAGCATATGGAACTGCCAGTTTCTTTCATGTAATTCTGATGAAGCTTCTGCAAAGAAAGTTTAAGCACTCTCGGCTCCTGACCATCAGATTTAACTGACTTGTAGTTAGGCAAAATGATGCTGTTATCATCGTAATATGCTGCAACTCTTCTTGTCTCAACGTCACTGGTCTTGTCTGATCTTATCTTTCTTTCTTTAATGTAACCTCTTAGTGCAAGACGAGATTTACTAAGCCCGACTTCCTTGCTTGGTATCTTTGTTCCACATTGTTTATCTGCGGATTTGACATCATTCAATATCAGTATACTTTCCTTTGTTTTGTTATTTCTTTCCCTAAACATGTCCTTGACTTGGCTTTTCATAGCATCTACTATTGTTTTTGAAGCTAGATTGTTGGTAGAAGATCCAAATACCTCCTTTGCCAACTGTTTCTTTCTAGGCGTAGCATGTTCTATAGTGTCAACTAGTGTGCCTACAAATTTTCTCGGTGACTTTGGTAATACTGATAGTCTTTGTCTTGCTTTTCTTTTAGTTGATCCAGAACGCTGATCACCGACAGTCCAGCTGTGGCTTCTTTTCAGGTCACCTACAATATGGAACATTGATTTTCCATATATGTCTTGTTTGTAATAAGGCTGCTTTACATTGACAAAACGTTCACAATTTCAGCTGCGCGTTTATTAGGATATGTATGGTACGGCGGGGAATTCCCAGACTCGCATTCGTGTGTACTCGGCTATTACCGACAAAAGCCGATCACCAGGATTTTCCCATGCGCATGTGCACTTGTTAATTATCGCATGCTTGTAAATAAATCGAACAAATCTTTTGAATTCTCTTATCAAAAGGGATAAAACTGATGGAAAAAAGAATTATATGATTGGTTTCAAGCTGAGAGCCATCGATATTTTTATTATGATTACCGGTACCCGGTATTTCAGTGGAAAAATTGGTGTTGAGTGCCATAATTTTCTTTTGAAAAAAACACCCTGCGCTACTATTAGAGAGTGCTCTACTATTACAAACAAGACGGTAGATCACGAAATTCATACCATTAATGGCACAAAGATAAGATGGGGCATGGATGACGAATAATATAAATTCTTCTTCAAAATGTTCTACTTCGTCACAAAATGGCTGATCTCACCAAAAACCGGTATTTTCCGGAAATCAGCCTTGCGCAGCGCGCGGCGCTGGTATAGAATCATTAAGAGCACTCTTGATAAAGGCTGATTGGGATTCCTTAGCAGTGTCAACGTAGTTTTGCTGGCGATTGAACCTAAGAATACAGCTTTCAAGGCTAAAAATAGATATCAGTATATGACGTTGACAACTCTAGTTCCACATTTGTATAAGGTCTCTGTGAATAGCTGGTTTCACGAGGATTCCAACCATGTATGACAAGCCATGGTTTTGCGAACACAAATAACAGTATTTCAGGGCTCAAAATTGCAGCAGATAATGCGTGTTTGATGGGTAAATATTGGTTCACACTAATAGAATTAAAATATTAACACTATGCTGCTTATTTACTTCTAGAAATACATCGAAATGACAAGGTAAAGTTGTTGTTGTTGACACACCGGAATTTGAGACTAGAACCACGAGTGTTTACATACGAACATGGCAGTCAAACTCGAACAGTTTTTTGAGTGAGCCTGTTGGCCTATAGAAGTAATTTACGTATGTCGATTTTTGTCGACAAATGGCGTCCAAGGGGTTAAACATGTAAATATACTACACTTTCATTTCTACAATAACATTAAATATGAAATCATTGGCTTCTCGCCAAGAGTGCTCGTAAAATCTGTCTGGACATTGTCACAACAAGGGGGCATTTGACTCTCACCTCGTCATTTTCTTCATCGCTATTCTCCGTGAGAACAGACAGCAGCTCTGTCTTGGCCCTGGAAATGTCCTTCTCTATGTCGGTCACCATTCCTTCCAGACTTGATTTTATCTCTGAATCAGAATGAACGGATAATATAATATATATAACCTCCAATTAAGACCACTTCTATATTAAGACCACATTCACATTAGGACCACATTTTCCGGTGCGAATTGTTCCCCTATATATCATTAGTAATGTAAACCTCTACATTAAGACCACCTCTGAATCAAGACCAACCTCTCCATCAAGACCACTTTTTGCTGTCGCGAGTGTTATAATCAGCTCTCAATAAGGACCACACAGGCTTTTCCTTTTCTGATCAGGCTACACAATAACTCCATTAAGGTCAGTCACTATACCTAACATTGTGTTTGCTTTTAGTTAGTGATGACCAGTTGATGGATGATTGTAAGATGATTGTAAGAGGTTGTATCTCCAGGGGTTAGATATTTAATCATAGACTATCTCAGATGACTAATTCCTGCTTAACCCTATCTACTCCATGTGTTTTTACTAGATTTTTACCTATATTTTTATTCATTCATTTTAACTAGTTTAAACATATCATTAAAAGCTGTGTTATACCTCATTGCGAAGCTATTTGGGTGAGGCTCGTAAATAAGATCGAAAAAATTGACGGAGAGGCCTTTTGGGACCTTGGTATTACCATATTTGGAAGTGAAATAATAACACCAAAACAATTTTTTGTGTTTTTTCTACTGCCTCTTTATTCCACTGAAAGTTGGTAGATGTTCAAGCACAGATTATAAAAGTTCAATTCATTAGCTCCAATTTGACATATTGCATAGTTCATTAGCACCAGTCCTCGTCACTGAAAATGTTGACCATAAAAGGCTACCTGAAACATAGAAAGAACAGAAAAATGCAATATATAATTAATCCATTTATATGAAAGAATTTGAACCTAAAACTATTTATATATATGCATATTTCCCACTAAACATACAATAAACACATCTGAATCAGTGGCTGAATTCCTAGTGTCCCCACCATGACCTTATATGGGGATATAAGCCTTATATAGAAGAATATGACCTTATATGGCAAAATGATCAAATTATTTACATTTGAATAGTGGGACGGATATGTGATAAACATGTTCACATCTGGCAGAAAGCATAAAAATTTGTATATAGGGGTTTTTGGGTATGCTGATTCCAAAAAGATCGGGAACCACGCTCCCAGATCATTGGTTCCTTCCGAAATCCAAGATGGCTGCCAAGATGGCGGCCGGTACATACATAGTATGTAACTTTTTACTATTTGGTCTAGAATTTAATGTTATACCACATTCTGGGCTAAATGTAGCACGCGAAAGTCATTTCTGGCGTTATTTCAGTGATTTGAGGTCAAGAACAAGGTCAAAGGTCATGTACATGAGAAAATTGGAGCTAATTTGTGATTGAAAAATGAAGAACGTTCACACACTCTCAGCCTTCTAAAGATTGAACTTCTGTGGGATATTCAGGTGCAGTGTATGGTGAATTAAAACATTTCTGGAGATACATTTCATGGTGTAACATATTGGGGCTGAGTTTTTTAGGGAAAGGTTAAAAACCATATATAATAGATCAGTATGTGTACACAAGTGATTTTGTGTATGCGTTAAACAAATCGACCAAACATAGTTCCCCCTACACCATCACAAGTACATGCTTTCAATGCACACGGTAAAATTTATTGAACTATTGGTTACTTTAAAACAGGTTTTTACATATCATTTAGTAGTGATTAGTAGGTTTTTCCTTCTACTAGGTTTTTACATGTCAAGAATATAAGTCACATGAGGTCCTCTTGATGTTCCCGGACACATTGACCAGCACAAAAGCACAATTGTGTACACTTCAAGTTTGCTTTGAAGCATTTGCATCTGCCCAGACACTGTTTTTTGCAGTTACATTTGACCAGTTCGCAACAGCTCTTTGAAGCCTCTGGAAGGGTTGTCCACGTGGGAGTCCATTGACCATCTTCTGCATTTTCCTCCCAGCCCCAGTCAGACGGAGAAGGCAATGATGGGTCAGCAATTTGTGCCTGACCCCAAATGTGACCTGCCTGGTAAGCAGCGCATTCCACATGTTGGAACAATGCAGCTCTAGTTGGAGGAATATTGTCCAACTGGCGGCCTCCATAAGCAAACAACTGTTTTCGTGCTTCATTCACTTTGCTTAACTGTGACGTCCGACTGTATAAAACCACTACAAATCTCTATCTCGTCGACATCTTCATTGATTTGGATTGGAGCATTTGACAATCGATTGAAGAGATTATCCAAATGAGGCATTTGACGCCATACTTCCCACGCAGTTTTCTTTCCGATTCCACACATCGCTGAGACAGTATCGCAACCAGATATGGCATGGAGAAACAAAAAGTGCTGTTGAGTTCACGACCCAAATGAGCAGCGATTTCATGAACAGCAATGTATCTGAATTTTGCTCCATGTCCAAAAGCCAGCCGAACTTCACAGTCATGAAGACTACTGGTAGTTGCAATGGCAAGAACAAGAACATCTGTATCTGTTGCGTGAATCATAATTTTTCTGCTGCCTTGTTGGTGTGCATCCATCATGTGCAACATCATCCGGTAATCAGCCTCTTCATGTGTGCATGGCTGCAGGTGTGACAAGTCAACTGGAGAGGATGACAGCACATGCTCCTCATAAGTTGTCAGAAGCACTTTATCTGTTGGAATGTTGCCTGAATTGATTGCAAAAGATAGAAATTTATACAAATTTGTCTTGTCTGAGTCCGTGCGTAGCAAGCTGTTCCAGTTCCGTGGTAGACCTGTGTTATCAGCAACACGAAGGGTTTCGCCATCTCCCCGGCATTGTCTGGTAAAAGACTTAAGGCTAGCAGGCTTGTAGCAGTCCCAAACCACATCAATTCGATTCACAGATTGCAAGTGTAGAAGAACATGAGGCACAAAGACCAGATTGACATAATCTTTAAACGTCTTGACCACCACATTTGCTTTGTTGGGATCCAGAGAATGAACAAGAGCTGCACCATCAATTATCTTGGTATCCACACGAGGAGTTTCTTGTGGATATTGAACTAAACCTTCAAGACATCTCATTAGATCAGATTTGTTTCCTAGACGCATCATGTTGTTTTCAGCTCCGGCTCTTCCGGGTTTTTACATAACAATGAAATTAAACCTAATCTCTGAGAAGAAGAAAGCTTCCCTTTTTCAAAACAAGTATTGACAAAAATTACAAAAGACTCAGCAAAAAGGTGAAAAAACATTTTATAAAATTCAGCAGGCAAACCATCATACCCCGGAGATTTACCCTTCCCCATCTTATTAATCGCTCTAAAACACTCATCCTTCGTAATTGCACCTTCACACAACTCTTTTGAAACGTCATCAAGAGACGGCAATTCTTTTAAGAAATCATCAGCCATTGACTGATCAATATTCTCACGACTATACAATTCCTTATAAAAATTATGTACTTCATCTAGAATATCGGAAATTTCAGTAACCTCACCCTCATTAGTTTGCAACTTAGAAATATGTTTCAATGAAGAATTCTGAATTTCCTTATGAACAAAATATTTGGTTGTACGCTCATTATTATCAAGTAAAAGCAGCCTTAGATCGAATCTTAGAACCCGAAAATTTTTCTTCCATAACTTTAGCAATTTGAATTTTGATCTGCTCAATATTTTTTTAAATTAGTTCCTGGATTTGTGGACTCATCTTTAACCAATTTCCTTAACTGAGATTTTAGAGAAAACAATTTAGAATTCCTTTCTTTAGCCAAACGAACGGAATGTTTAATAATTAACTTCTTAACTAAAGACTTACTTTCCTCCCACCAAACCTCATCTTTTACTTCAGCCAAATTCAAACTTTGCCACAATACCCCCATTTCCGCCCTCAATTCCTCATTCTCCAAAACCTTAACATTACAATGCCAGAACCCAGGCCCCGAAGCAGAAACTCTTGATAAGTTATTCAAAGAAAGAGCAAAAATGTCATGATCCGATTTAAGACTGGCCATACCATAGGTTTCCGCCACATTTTCCAGTAGATTCTTTGAAATATAAAAACGATCCAATCTACAAGACACCTCATTATTATGCCAACTATACACTTTTTCATTAGGAAACAATTTCCTAAAAGGATCAAGTAAACCATGAACACTTTTTATAACATTAAATTCATCTTTGCCAATAGTCCCAAAGTCAGCTGAACCTCCCAACTTATCCAAAGAGACATTCTCCACGAAATTGAAATCCCCACCAATTATAACATTCTTCTTATTAATACAGTTTGATAACTGATTTTGAATAAACACTCTCCTTTCTTTTTAGGACCATTAGGCAAATACACACTGATAAACTGATAATCAACATTAAGCAAATTAATATTCAAAGTGACGACCCTCCCTTCCAGATCAAAATCAAACCCCTTTACCGAATTTACTAAATCCTTACTTACTAAAATAGCCACCCCAGCACTTCTTTTTTGACCCAAAAGACCAAAACACTTCCCACCCCACCCACGGGACCACTTCTTTGCTGTTTGAATACTATCACAATGAGTTTCCTGTAAGAATACTACATCCGCCTGAATAATTTGAAAATAATCAAAAATAAAAGACCGTTTTTGAAAGTCCCTTAACCCATTACAATTTAAAGAAAAAATTTTAAGAGCCATCACTTTGAAAAATTTTAAAAACAACCTTTATATATAACACAATATGCACCATCTAGTAGTACAAAATAAACCCATGCCACCTAAGGAGGCGCATTAACATCATTAAGAGGCGGGTCTTGCGAACCCCCTCCCTCATCCTCCCAAGAACTTCCATCCACCCCCCTCCTCACCCCTGTACTTGCAATTCCTGACACCCACTGTCCAGATTCACCATGCCTTCTAATTACTTCCGCCAGTTCTGTGTCAAACTCAGCATCCGCCCCCAACAAAACCCGTTCCACCCTATCCTCTACCTCCCCCCCAGGCAAAAGGTCCCCAACAGTCTCCATACTAGAGACACTATCATCATCATCCAGAACCCTCCCCTTCTCATCTTCAACAGTCTCCATACTAGAGACACTATCTTCATCCTCCAGAAACCTCCCCTTCTCATCTTCCTCCGCAGCCTTCCCCTTATTAGAATCTTCCTCTCGCTTCTCTATCTCCTGACCAGGATTAACTTTCATACCTACCTCTTGCACCACTTCCCGAGCCCCCTCTTCCTCCCGAATCAAATGATCGTCCACATTATCATCTCCCCCATCCCCAACTCTACCACCTCCCCACCCACTCAGAACTTCTGAATATGACCGCTGACTGCACTCCCCCGTGCAGTGACCAAATTTCCTGCAGTTCCTACACACAGGCGTATTGCAGTCTTTCCGTACATGTCCTCTTATACCACACCTCAAGCAAAGAGGTTGTCTTCCCATCACAGTCAAAAGCATTGAAAACCTCTTCCCTTGCCACACAACAGATACTGTATCTGGCATACGCTCTGGCCTCGCCTTCACAGTCAGTACTCTTACAAGTGTTCGAATGTGTTCACATCCTGGCACCACCGAGTACTCCCAATCCGATCCTAAAACGTCCCTATATTCAGCCATTGTCTCCTCCACCACACTCATGGGCAGAAAATAGGGTGCCCAGTGCACGATGACACAGCCACCCTTTTCCCACTAACAAACACAGGCCTCATCAACAGACAATTGTATATCTCCTTTTTAGCACTCTCCCCAAAAGTAATATGCCATATGTCATTTGAATTGAGAGGCCCCATAGCCTCTACCATATCTAACCCGATATTCTTTTCCTGTAATGCTTTTAACCAAGTCTATTCTACCATAGAACTGCCCTTTGGGCAACTTGAATACCACAGTCCGTCTTTCTACCGATCTCGGGTCTATTTCCCGTTTAGGTAACCCCTTACTTATTTTAGCATCACTATTGCCCCCACTTGGCACATTATCCTTGTTCAAACTTTTCTCGGCCCCTTTTGCCTTTTTACGGACTACCACGAAACCATCGTCCTCATCACCAGCCACTTGCTCCTCATCCACAATCCTCTTTCGAGCTCCATCCTGGGAAGATATCCGCTCATTTCCAGGCACTTCCAACAGTACTGGAAGTTGATGTCTTTATCGTTGGTGTCTAAGAAGGCATGTTTGGCCCTTTGGAATAGTGGGTCCATCAGCTAGTCTACAAGGTTTGGAATGAAATCATTGTCGTTGGCCACTTGTGCAAGATCACTGCACATGTCATCTGATTCCAATAATGTGCAGAATTGCAGGTATAGTATTTTCCACGTTGCCTGGAATGTCAATTTCTGGACTATCATACCCCTATTGTATGACTTCCCTGTCATCACATTATCAGCAGAGTCTGGACCAAGAATGCCACTTTCAACCCAGACCTCCACAAGACCAGAGCATTTCATGTGCTGCCCTATGACCTTCAACGAGTTCATGGATATGTGTAAACCTCCTAACCTCATCACAAGTTTTCTCCATATTCCGGAATAGACCACCTCAGTTCCATAATTTTGTATAACAGTGCTTGATCTACGTAATTGCAGAGTACTCTTGTACTAACTCTGTTGATATGTACATGCATCTTTGCATAACTGTGTGTGTCCATTTCAGACCATTTCATGGGCTGGTGCTTAGATTATAGGTGTGTATCCAACTGTGCTCTGTGGGTGTTTACCCTGTCGATGTGTGATGATAAATGCAAGATCTTTGGCATTTATAGCTTTCAATGCACTGCAGGGGTGTCTTTTGCTTCACAACATTCTGGTTTTACCACTCTGATTGCTGGTTCCACTTTACAGGAAATGAAATTCGAAGTCACCGGGGATTTCATCACTTCAGGTGCAAAGATTTGCCTGATTGAGGGTTTTATTTCGTCTACTTTTAAATCTTGAGAAGGACTTCTTTGCCATGCTGGCATTTGTGTTATCTGCAGTGAAATGTGTGATGTGAAGCAGAGAAAAAGTTTGCAGACCCAACTAGCACATGTATATATGTTCATGAAAACTCAAGGCTATGGACACCACATATAAGAAAACATTGGCAACCTTGTGTGTGTAGATGACTTAAATCAATTTGTCGTGAAAAGTTGCAATATCCAGGTACCCTCAAGAAGTGCCAAAATGAACCTCCACGTGTCATAGGATGCCCTCAGACGTATTAATTTCATACATATTCAACTGCTTCAAAAACATACCAAAATGGGTTTATTTAATTTTAAATTGCATGCCCTCTCAGAATATGCACTTTACAAATGCCATAGTGTGCTCAGTTCCCCCTCACCAAGAAAACCGACTGTTCTACGTGGTACCCTTAGTTTGTTTACAAACAAAAACACGCATGACTGCTATTATTTTTATGACTAGACCCCTACTATGTGGCGGCCATCTTGGAAACAAGATGGCTGACATTTGATGTTAGATTTAATGTGCAAATGCATATTGTTTGTATCCACTAAATTTAGTAGGATTAGACACAAATTTTGAATCATTATTAATATGATACATCATTATCATATCATTATGTACACGGATTTTAGTGTTCGGTGGCGGCCATTTTGAAAAAGCCCTTTTTTTTTTTTTTGAGCCCTTCAAAGTGAAAATTCAGCTTGCCAACCACCAAAAATGGATTCAGCACATAATTTTACTTCAGAAAAACATAGTTGGCAACTTTTAGTCTGAAATGCCTCAAGATCTTTTTCTAGAGGCTTTTTTTGGAAATCCGACTAGTCTATTAGCTTGTGCTCCTGTATCAAGCTTGAAACGAATGACTTTGTCATTTATCTTCATCTTGACTTCCCATAATTCATTATCTTGCCCTTCTCTTGATATGGCACCAATGAAGAAATCATCAAACCCTCTAATTTCTTGATTGTCATCCCCACTAACGTCTATGCTATTGACTTGCCTTTTATTTCTACATACAGACGCAAAGTGGTTATTTCTGCCACAAGCGGGACAGGTTTTACCCCATGCTGGACAGTTTCTTGGTCGATGATATGTTCCGCAAAATCCACATGGTTTTCTTTCCTTTCTTTCTTGTATGGGAGCTTCTGTTTTCTTTTCTGCTTTTCTTTTCACTACATGAACAGTGGTACTGCTCCCACCCATTGCTTGAGCTTGAATCCTGCTGATTTCTGTGGCACGGCATATTTCCACTGCTTTCTCAAGAGTCAGTCTATCTGATCTTAGTAGTCTTTCTATCAGCTTATCATCATACAGGCCTATGATCAGCTTGTCTCTTACCATCTCTGTGGCTAGAGAACCATCATCTTCATCCCCCTTTGTGTATTCACATGAAGCAATTCTTGTTTTCAGACGAGTAAGAAAGTGATCTATGGGTTCTCCTTCTTCTTGGTTTGTTGTCCAGAAATTAAATCTTTCAAAAATAACATTCTTTCTTCCTTCACAATAGTTTTTGAATTGCTTTACTACTTTATCAAAGTCCTTTTTATCTTCATCTTTCTCCCATTTGAAAGTCTTGTAAATTTTCTGAGCCTCAGGACCAGCATGACTAAGCAAAATTGCCACTTTCACCTTTCCTGCCTTTTCAGATGGCCAGAATAGAAGTTGTCACAATATAATATGTATCCCTGATCAAAAAGTGGAGTCATTAGTCTTTCTACCACATCAAAGGATAGTCCTCTATTTGAAATTGTGTGTCGTTTACCTGCATATATATCAAATCTATACGTATAACCATTACAAGAATCAGCGAGAACCCATAGCTTGAAACCCCATTTTATTGGTTTGTCTTTCATGTATTGCCTGGAAGGAAATCTAGCTTTACTGGCAACCATTCTTTCATCTATGCTTACATTTCTGGTGGGAGTGTAAAGTCTTTCACAGTTATTTTGTATTTGGTGGATCAGTGGTAGAACTTTATGAAGGCTATTATATCTAGGATCATTGGTTCTTTTCAGTCTATCATTTTCATCATCTTCGTCTGGATTTGAAATGTGGAGATTCCACATGATGGACATAAATTCCATCCTACTCATAGTATCTTTTACAAATTGGTGACTATAATATTTATTTTCATAGCAAGACCAATAATCCTGGATACGTGGTAGTGGTTGTACCCCCATGTAAATTACGAGAGCAAGAAATGCATAAAACTTTTCAAGGGTGAGGGGGTTCCAAGAATATTTCTTGCCTTGTGCTCTCATTCTTTCTGCCTGAATATTTGTGTTAGTAACTAAAGTGTTAACTACATCCCTATCAAAAAATTCTAAAAACAAATCCTTTGGTGAGTGTTCAGGAGCGCCGGGACCGCCGATCCTCACACCCGGATCTGCAGCTGGTCGGAACGGAGGCAGGATGGGAGCTGGATCTTCTGGGTCTTCTGGATGGCCTACTTCATTCCAGCTTTCTTGTTCCTGGGCATCTGGTTGGACCCTGGCTCTGCCCCTGCCTCTGCCTCGACCTCTGCCTCTGCCCCTGCCCCTGCCTCTGCCTCGACCTCTGCCTACTGCTCGTGGGGGGGTGGGGGGACCATCTTCCTCACCCTCGGACTCATCTTCCTCACCCTCGGACTCGGAACTGAAAAATTTAGGGCAAATAATAGTATAGGTCATTGTGAAAATTTTTGTTATATGCTCTTTCCTAACTCATACACACTTGCATTGAAATAGCTAATAGGTACTTATTATATTTCTTTAATATTTTTTAGATAAAATGGAAATTATGTATAGCATATATGTTTGTTTACATGCGAAGGGGGCGTGGTCACATACTATATGCGATCAGAAAATTACGATTTTTGCATGGAAATATCAAAGTAAAAATTATATAACAACTTTGGTATATTAGAGATAAGTTGTTTTATATGAAATACCTTTCATCTACGTCTGATGTCACTCTGTTATTTATCCTTTCCTCTTCATCTGAACTCAGATCTCCAAAATCACTGCCATCATCGCTGTCACTGTCAGAAACAGGCAAGGACACACGCCTTCTAAGTACTCGTACCTCCTCCACACTTTCCTCCCTGCTTCTCCTACTATTCATCGTTCTACTGGCATTCATTTTGATATGATTTATTCTATCTTATAAATAGAAAAATTGGATAATATGCACCTTGTCAAATTTCCTCGATTCGAAATTTTCCAATATGGCGGCATATGACGCGACGCTAATACATGCATCGAGTTCAATTATTCGCCGAGAGGGGTTACTATTAATACCGCTAGGAGCTGGCGCCATCTGGTGTCAAAAGAAAGAGGCTTTTTTGCTGGTTCTTATCCCGTTTGAAATTTAAAAATCGGATCACTAGTGTGTTTCATTCTTTTGTTTAAGTGTTTTTTCTTTTCACCCCTTACCCTTCAATTGTGGTTCTAACGTAGCACTCCCTGTCACCAATTATTACATGAATGTTTCACTTACCGCCGAAAGCTCACCCAACTTTCTTTAAGATAAATTTAGGGGAAGTACGTGAAGACACATTCACTCAAACCATTATCAAATAGGGTGGTATAGGTGAGGGATATGGTGGGCCTCTTTGTCTGGGTTTGTGACGTCCTCAAATAGTTAGTTTACATTTTGTGTTGTGGCAGAAGAAATATATTACATGTATTATACTGTTTAACATGATGGACTTGTTCATTTTGGTCATGACATTTGCAGCCTTTTGATAGGCCTATGGATAATTTGCATGAAGAATACAAACCAATCACGGTTGGTCTCCGCCTCTCTTCTTGTGCCTAGCAGGACTGAACTAGCTCCTTTAGCTTAGATGGAATGCCAGCACCCATGTCATCAACACTAGGCCGTTTTCCATCTCTGACGTATTGGATAATTAGATCTCTGGGACGACCTTTGATCAAAATCAATTTATTGTATTAAAATAAACATTATCATGAACCGGTGAGAAAATGTGCGCATGTCTTATTTATCATTGTGCATGGATAATCCAGTAACAGTATATTGGAGCTGTAAAGCCCAAGATTTGACACAGAGTGTCATTAATAAATTGTTTGGACTAATTGGGAAGATTTGAACAGCTATAAAGAAAATGAAATAAATATAATTTGAAATGAAACATCAGGAGACAGGCTTGTTAAGTTATTTGGTAAGTCGTGGAATTGAACTCACGATCTTCTGCACACACCAGGCCAGTCATATATATGTACGAGGAGACGTGTAACCATTACGCTAACTCTCCTTATGGCTTATAGACTTGTTCACACTTAATCAGTTTCGCCAGTATCACTATTGCACAACGCCTGGATACTATTTTTAGCCTCTGTTATAAAATGGCTTGTCAGAAGCAATGAAACAACAACAAATATAAAAATTTAATTTAATTTAAAAAAAAAAAAACACTTAAAGACATTAAACCAATATTCCAATATCCAATATCCAATATATTTGTTATAAAATGCATGATAATGTCCAGGAACCTTTTAAACAATTTCAGCATGGAATCCAGAGTAATGTTCAAAGATTTAGATTTCACAGTTACAATGATGCAGTTCAATTTCAGCATGGAATCCAGAGTAATGTTCAAAGATTTAGATTTCACAGTTACAATGATGCAGTTCCATTTCAGCATGGAATCCAGAGTAATGTTCAAAGATTTAGCTTTCACAGTTACAATGATGCAGTTCAAATTACAAGTATCAAGTTTTATATCATTAAGTTCAAAATGTGATTGATCTTTCTTTTCTATTACAATCACAAGAACTTTTGGTTTACAAAAAAAAAAGATCTTCAGCTATCACTGAATATAACACCATTCAGCAATATTTAATACAACAATATTTTAATCAACCAATTCAACATAACACTGTTCAGCAATATTTAAACAAAAACCCGCACAGAAGAAAGTTCTCGAACAGAAGAAAGTTCTCGAACACGAACACATGTCACCTGCAGCTGCTAAAAAAAACCCACCTTAATATTGATTCTCTAGTATCTTACGCCGAGCGTTCGCCTGTTAAAAGAAAAATCAATATTCATCACAGCCTCATACAGCCTTGATCATGTGGATCATCCCTGAACCTTACCAAGTCATCAGACGCATTTGCTGCCCTCGATAGTAGGTAGTGCTGCATATCGGTGACAATTTCAATATCGATTATCGGTTCAGGCCAAATGATAGATAACCGATAGTATCGTGAGTATTTGTATGTCGAAAATTAATCAATATATATGTATATTTATTAACTTTCGACGTAAAAATACTCGCAATACTATTGACGTTTTATGAATAACTATACTTATTTTTAATTGACGTTTTGATTGCAGTGCTTGTGTATTGATTTTAATTTTACCCACGTACAACAGATTTCAGTCAATCCACTAAAATAATTTCAACTGTGTCACGCCGGTAGCGCGGGAAAACATGTCTGAGCTACTTTATTTGCGTTGTGATAATTATCATATATAATATCATATTATATAAATGCATGTTGCGTCGGGTACTAGTACACACTTGCCAAAATGGCGACTGGCAAGGAAACTGATGTCAATGTGTTGAAATTACTTGTTACTAGTATACACTTAAGATATTATAGTAACATTAAAATGATGTATGCACGATCATTCCTAATGAGGTTTTACATAAAGTTATCTACTTTTCATCCCGATGGCACTGCTTCTAAATGCCATTTGACGGGTTTTATATAATGAAACATGTGACAGGATCTTACAGGATCTTACATGTCATGGGTACATCAATACACAATCAATAAACAAAGTAAATACGTAAGTAAAACAACGTATGTAAGTAGACAATAGGAGATCAATAGAGATGCCGAGGAGACGATATAGAGCGATATATCGAGAAAAAACGGGAGGAGACGATAGCACGATAATATCAGGGGGAAAAGCCACTATCGTTGCATGGCGATATTGCAAGATCAAACCGATTCTCGTTTGGCGTTTCTTAAACGAGCAATTAACCGATAGTCCGATATATCGTTGCAGTACTAATAGGAGGTGACTGTGTTCTAGACCAATTTGTTTATTATGGTCAACTAGATCAAAAGTGTTCAAAGAACACTGCGTCGCTAGAACGACGTTGACTTATTATATGGGCAATTTGTTTATTTTCATTAGGCTAGTAGCAAAACAAAATTGTGACATTTGTTGTTAATTTCCCCAAAAATCTCACCTGTTGATAATTATTTGCTGTTGGTTTTTATTACCGGTTGAATCACAAGACCGCGCCACACTGATGAAAACGGCACATCCGGATTCGATCACAGTTGCTTGTCTATTGTACACCATCAGATGTGAACAACGTTCGCATAGACTTAAAATAGAAACAGAAATTCATAACAAAGACTAAAAACATTGTTCAATAAGTGATGCATTTTTCATGATATTTTTTTTTCACATTTGGCGTCAGTCAAACGTCATTAATCCTCTACTTACAGACCCACCTCATCTGTTAGACAGCCAATCACTCCATCCTGTACGGTTCCACTCTCTTCTCCCACAATTAAAATGCTTTCGTTTATAACCCTGTTACTTTCCTGTGTTAAAAAATAAGTTCTTTATTATCCTAGTCTCACAATATATCTTAGGCAAAGCTATTTTATTGCTGGCCACTAGAGGCTTGGTTGGTCTGGAAAAATTGGTTGAACTCTTACCAAGTTACAATCACAATTGCACTCATATGGGTGTTGCACCAGATCGTAATGGTGTGTGCTGCTTATTCCGATTTCGGGATGAAATTCTGACCCTATGCACCGGGGATAATTGCCATGTCTGTCATGTAATCTGTAAGGACAAGCTGTTTAATTCCTGTGGTTCTGTGGCCACCAAAACTGTCCCAAACCAGCAGCCTCTTTCCCTCTTCACCCCTCTTCCTCCAAACTAAACGGAGCCACTCCTTACAAATAGATTCATTGGTCCATGAGCTTGCAGCCATATGCACAATGATTCCTGGAGGTATGTCTTTAGGACGTCTCTTGCCTTTTAGTATTACAAGCGGTGGTAACTTTGTACCATCAGCTAATGCAGCAAGCATGATGGTAAGTCTACTCCTTGCAATTTTGGGAATTCAATGAGACTGAGGTACTTCTTTTTAGGAATGTCTTCTTGTGCCATATAGAACATAGTTCTCATTGCTGATGTCAATCCAGCTTCTAAAGTACTGCTACTTTTCACTGCTGCTGATACTTTAGCTTTAGCAAAACTTTTGGCCATAGCGTCTTGTTTTAGAGCTTGCTGGTAGTCAGCACGTTCGAGGTGGCGGTCCAGTGTACTGGTCCTGTAGTTTGTAGTTCCAGTTGTCAAGCTGTTCGTTTTCTTATGTTTTATACACAGACTGCATGTGACCCCTTTTTCTGATTTCACCAACGAAGTAGCTCATTTGGGATTTTGTAGCCAACTATCTTGGAACTGATTCTCATACTTTGCCTTTTTCAACTGTTTTTTTTTTCTCTGGAATCATCACGTACACTATTACTAGTACTAGGTTCACGGACCAGGGGTCAAGCATCAGTGGAGTGACCCCTTCAACAACACTGTCACTGGACTACCACTGGTGGAACTGTGCACTTCTTGATCATTGCTAGTAACATCTTGATCGATTACACTATTATTACTAGTATTAGTATCACACTTTAAATAATCCAGTATAGTTCTTTTCTTGGTTTTCTTATCCATTTATGAAAGAGAAGTCCCGAAAACATTATTAAAAAGAGGGGTGGGGGGTGGTGCGTGGGCGGAAAATGTACAAGATGAATTACCTGGAATTTGTGAACATCAAATAGATGAACGCCAATAATCAATTCAAACGTGTGCCTGTCATACGGCTGATGTAATTGTAGCAGGCAAAGAGGTGATTTTTTCAAGGCAAGATGGCGGAACTAGACGTAAACATGTTATCTTGTCTTTTCTTTCTTTTGCTGTTCACTATTAAAAAAACAATAAAATAAATAAATACAAACTTTTCATTTACATATCTTTATTTAACATGTTTCGAGTCAACAGACTCCTTTTCAAATTTGTTGATGTTTACATTACCATGATAGTACTAAATAGACCACGATATACAAAATATTAAGAGCTTTTCAGAAATATGACAACATTATTACTCCAAAGTATCACTTTTGAATAAAATACAACAATACAAAAACTTCTACCATTTTCTTCATAAAGGATTATCAATTAATTGAATAAGCCACCGGCCCCATGAATCTTCCATGTCACTGAGCAGTGGATCGTCCCATTTCTTACCAGTCTTGCATAGTTCTTGAAACAATCATCTGGCTTGAAGAACAAATGGACAAACATAACCAAGCTGATCGTATATTGTACTAAGCGTACTAAGGACTCCCCCTTTCGTTCTCGGCTTCAGTTCAGCTCGTGTATCAAATGCCAATTTATCAATCTTCTACATTCCACAGCAAACCCAATGCACGTTCTATGGGGAGCTTGTCCAGATCTATATGTAAATCTTTCAATAACCTTTCACCATCTTCCTGTGCAATGTTCTTTAACAGTTCTTGAGACGAAGAAGTAAACTTTGTCAAATTAAATCCTCTCCTTGCAAGTAGCTCCTTGACTTGTGTGGCTAATTCGATTGCAGATTGAACAGTATCAACGGAAAGCAGGCAATCATCTACATAGAAGTTCTGCAAAATTGTGCTACGTACTTCCTCCGAATGTGTTTGAGTATTACTCTGCTACCTTCTGCAAGGCATAATTTGCACAACTTGGGCTCCACACACCTCCAAACAGATGGGCCTTCATACGGAGCACTTTGAGCTTCTTCGATGTATCATCATCTTCGAACCACAGGAATTGGAGGACATCTCTATCCTTTGGATTAACATGCTCTTGGTGATACATTGCTTCCACCTCTGCCATGAATGCTACCGCACATTGCCTGAATCGAAGTAAGACTCCCACCAACTTATTTGCAAGATCTGGGCCATGATGCACATGATCATTCGGTGATAATCCTTTATACTGTAATGCACAATTGAAAACAATTCTACATTTGTTAGGTTTCTTTGGATTCAATACTGGATGGTGCGGCAGATACCAGACTTTTCCATCCCTTCTTTGTAAATCAGTTTCAGATACTACCTATGCATATCCTTTGTTGATCAATGCCGCGTATGAATCTTAGATACCATTCTCTTATTCAGACTTTCATATATCGGTCGAAGTGTATGCCCCCCCCAAATGACCCACCTTTTTCTTTTCTCTCGTTTCAACTGCTTGCCTTAACACAATGCAATTTGTACTCTATGGAAATAATGGGGAATTCAGCTGTGAAATATTTGATTTTTGTCACATGCAGCTATTAAATCCGCGTCTGATATCAAGGGAAGTGCCCCCCTTCAATGGATTACTCTGCCTGAGGGCCCTGGTACTCTGCACGATTTGTCAGTAACAACAG
>CM032668.1:38573388-38603201 GCA_019095985.1 Streblospio benedicti | reverse complement strand
TGGCAGCCTCTTCAAAGTTAAGTGATTCATCATGTAGAGCTATAGTTATCAAGCCACGGCCTAACAACGAGGTATATTGGGTGTCAATGAGTGCCTTAAGGGGAGAAATTTGGCACACACAATTTCCGTCCTCTCGACTCATTTGAGGCTTCCAAATCTTTTATAAAATTTGGTAATGTCATGAAAAATAAAACATTTCCCATAACCAGTGGAAGAACTCCAAACACGTCTCTTTAGAAGGCAATGGGAAATGACCTCCACCTGCTCTGGCTTCATCTTATCAAAATTGAACATGTCACAGCACATAGGAAACTGTGATGCATTCCATAGATTTTCCAGTCGTGACATCATAGACTTTAACTCAACATCAGCATTATCCACTTCCATGGTGATAATATCCTGAACTCCAGGTATCAGCACTAAACTGCAGTCGACTTTCAAAAGTATTATCAAGAGTGCCTAGAAAATAGCTATGAGTAATCCTCGTGTAAGGTGCATTCCCTGTAATACGTTTTGTAAGCAATAAATGTTGCAATCATAGAAATAATTGTGGATATTTAACAATTACTTGAATTTTTATTTCAACTTGCCAATAGTTCGTGCGCATTGAGTGCTTCCCGGCTTTGTCGCATGCGTCGAATTATATGCATAACGTCTCTGACTGCTTGGCTATGACTGTTCTGCTTGTAATCTGACACATATGCTTGCGGTAATGTCTGAAATAGTGAAAATTCATTTCTTAGTTACACACTTGCAAAAGGGTGCAATACATTTTTTTAAGGAATTTAATCCCAAGTACCCAAAGTCATTCTTTAATAGAATCAAGACTACCATTTAGAAGAGTTGCAGGCAGGATTTGAGCCAGCATGAGTTTGCGTCATTTATCAGGGAGCATGTCATCAAGTCATTGATGTTTCCACTCCGTTGCATACTATAGCTCGGTTGGCTTGCAAGGCTAGGAGCATCCACTACCTCTTTTGTCATTCCTACACGGCCACATTCGCCTATTTGCATTTCTCCGCGTGGCAAAAAATAACCTTATTCCGCATATAAACAGTCACATACATTCAAAATATCGTTTCTTTTTGTATACGCATATTTTATTAAACATTGAAAATAATATTCCCTTATCAAACAGGTCATGAGACCCGGCCCTTCTGAAGGTTGTGCAGCTTAAGTACACAGCAGCGTAAATTCTGGACAATTTTTGCCATTCGAAATAACTAGCAATCTCCTTTCCTGAATTCTTGGCCATAGTCAGCACTGTAGTAATAGGATCAAATTCTCTAGCTGCTGAGCCGAATCTGCTTCAGAAAACAGTTAATTCAAATTAATATCTTGCCACGTATGAATCTTAGATACCATTCTATTATCCAGACTTCCATATATCGGTCTAAGTGTATGCTCCCCCCACCCCCCCCAAATGACCCACCTTTTTCTTTTCTCTCGTTTCAACTGCTTGTCTTAACACAATGCAATTTGTACTCTATGGAAATAATGGGGAATTCAGCTATGAAATATCTAATTTTTGTCACATGCAGCTATTAAATCCATGTCTGATATCAAGGGAAGTGCCCCCCTTCAATGGATTACTCTGCCTGAGGGCCCTGGTACTCTGCACTATTTGTCAGTAACAGCAGTATCATTTTTAAATACCCATGCGCAGTCCCATGTACATTCATCAGCATGGTTGACCAATTGGATGGTATACGTCCCTTGAATCCCGATTTTGGGGTTGAATTCTGCGCCGATTGTCCTGCTGAGAAATTCATGGGCGTCTTCTTGTTGGTTAAGCCGGTAGCCCATAACACGCAATGTCGGCCACTGGAAATAGTCAGAATGTTGACCGGTTTAAAAAGCGGATATGCTTTTATGATAATAGCCTAAAGCAAACATTTGGTACCACATTACTTGAAAATCTCAGTTTTATTTGAATTTTTATTTCAACTTGCCAATAGTTCGTGCGCATTGAGTGCTTCCCGGCTTTGTCGCATGCGTCGAATTATATGCATAACGTCTCTGACTGCTTGGCTGTGACTGTTCTGCTTGTAATCTGACACATATGCTTGCGGTAATGTCTGCAATAGTGAAAATTCATTTCTTAGTTACACACTTGCAAAAGGGTGCAATACATTTTTTTAAGAAATTTGATCCCAAGTACCCAAAGTCATTCTTGAATAGAATCAAGACTACCATTTAGAAGAGTTGCAGGCAGGAGTTGAGCCAGCATGAGTTTGCGTCATTTATCAGGGAGCATGTCATCAAGTCATTGATGTTTCCACTCCGTTGCATACTATGGCTCGGTTGGCTTGCAAGGATAGGAACATCCACCACCTCTTTAGTCATTCCTACACAGCCTTATTCGCGTATTTGCATCTCCCTGCCTGGCAAAAAATAACCTTATTCCGCATACATTCAGAATATCGTTTCTTTTTGTATGCGCATATTTTATTAAAAATTGAAAATAATATTTACTTTAATTAAGTGGATCAAATTGCATGCAATGAATGTAAACTATTCGTTGCAACTAATACAAAATATGTATAATCTATAACATCTTACATTACCTTGTTCCATTACTCTGGTTCTGTAGGTCTCTATTCCTGCGTGCATTGTTAAGCACTGCCATCAGCCGGGCTAAGAACAAAATGTTTGCTGGACGTAACTGGTTGAATGTGCTTGTTTGGCGGACCAAGCTGGAGAAAAATTCTTTCGCAATCTGAATGCAATGACAAAATGTGTATTCAAATCCAGTTGATCTATTGCATGCATGGTGTTTGATAAGTTTTAGACGGTAACTTGTTTGCATGGAGTGAGTACTTTTGCATTAATTACCTGTGTGTTAACGGGCACTATGTCAACGTTGCGCAACATATTGTCCTCCAAACTCTGAGGGTTATGTTGGTAGAACCTAAAGTATCCAACCAGGTATTTATTAATTAATTATATACCTGCTATGCCATTTGATGCAAACCGTTAAATAAATAGTCAATTTCACCCCTTAACGGGATTAAATTTGTCTAATTATGATTGTACATGTACCTATCAGTCAGCCAAAAATGTTCTGTCATCTGCATTACAGGATGAACCTTCTTTGTGGAAGCTTTGGTATTGCTAAGTGGCTGTATTCGTTTGCCACTTTCCAAGCCGGGTAACGAAATGTTTAATCCTTTTTCCTGCGCCAATTTCAGGTTTTTGCCGTCGGGTTTGGTCAACATTCCTTGGTTTGGCCTAAAAACACCCAGAATCACCGACCCTGCAAATCTCCCAGATTGTCCTGCAGAATTGTTAATAACGAATGTGGGGACATGCCACATACTACGAATTAAGTCGACGTGGTCCCGAACACTTTCTGCTTGGATAAGAACCTTTAGTCCATATAATAGCAAACCTGGGAAAAGTGAGGAAAAAAACACGCAATTATTAACCTGCCACAATGTCAGAGGAATGGAAAGGGTATATTTATATACCTTATGCTCACAGTATATGTAAACAATAACTCCGAATCTCGCGGCATAGGCTTTGAACATTTTGCCAAACTCAGTTTTAAAGCTTGCCCGATGGAACAATGCTCTAAGCAATTCTGCTCTGGTCATCTTCTTTGGTTTCAGTCCACATTTTCGTGCTTGTATTTCGATTTCTGTAGCCTGCAATATGATGAAAAGTGAACGAGAACTGTATTCTTGAAACTCTTGAAACTGTAGATAAACTGCTATTGAAATACACTTGCAAGTGATTCTATCCTACTATGCTTACACTGGAAGAAGCAAGTGTGTCCAATATTTCCGTTTCTGTTGGTTTATGGCATTCAGTAGCATTTGTGAAATCCAGGCTGACCACTTTCTGTGATTCACTGTTGCAAGCCTTTCCATCAGTTTTCAAGGTGGGCGCTGGCAACCACGGCGACCACTCAAAAGATGGCTTTATGTCTGTAAGTGAAGGTAACTTATAATTGAAGATTGAAATGCAACGAAACATTTAAATGCATGTACTAAACGAATTAGGCAGTAAAATATTATCTTACCTGGTGCAGATATCAGATGGTATTAGGTTTCTCAATTTGCGAGACTCTTGGTAGTCGACAGAAGACTTTCTTCTAGTTGTCTAATGTTTACACCACTTTCTACATAAATGAAATCACATACTGCTAGCTAAGTAAGGGACACTTACAGCAACTGTTGGCTTCCACCTTCTGCCAAAATTTATTAACCGAAAATCTATTTGTTGTATTGGACGTTGACATGTCAGGTTCAACAGTGGGTTTGAGTTGGCACGTTGAAACACAACTTCCGCACCTGTTTATTTTCAATTATTGAAATGGTAATGTTGCATAGTCATTTGATAATATTGACCGGTAAATTTTTACCCAAGTTGGCAAATTGAAACAAATTCTTCTGGCTATTTTTAATTATTAAAATGGTAATGTTGCCTAGTCATTTAAGTATTGACAGTTAAAATTCTATCCACCATTCAAGAAATTGCATATATCTTGTTTCTGCAGAGTAAGAGGGATCATTTCTTTGACAACATCGGATGTGAGTCATATTTTATTACTAAAAAAAGTGGCAGCCTTACCCCATCTGGGATCACGATGGTAGGTGCATTTCCACATTCCTTATGCTTTTCGACATCCCAGCACAGTCATGCACACAAATTGGTACCTGTTTCTGAAATAATTTAAGAAAGTCAAAGTCATGTCATTGTTAACTGGGTGCAGCATGAAAAAACAAAAATTGCCTACTACAGATAATCAATGTTGACATATCAGAAGACTCCTAGCTATCAATCACAGCCTGAAAGTTGCACATTCGCTGTTGTTGATGGTATGTAAGCCCAAATTGTCTGGGAACACAGCATGCGATTGACCGCACTTGCACTGGTATCCAATGACCTTTACATCTGTAAAATAATACCTATTTCATTTAGGCTTGCCAACAAATTCAAGAGCAGTTTTTTTTCTGGTCATGCTTTGTCTGTAGAAGATTTCCCATTATGGCAATAGAAACTAGGCGTGCAGGAAACAGAGAACATGTGTATTGGTATGCACAAATTCCTCATTGTAAGTCATGGATCTTGTTCAAAACTGAAATACTGAAGACTTGATTTTCTTACTTAATTAAACAATTGTAACAACTACATTACTTGATGGCTATGCATTATGCTGTGGTTATGCTATTTTTTATCCTTCCTTTAATTACTTTGGACAGACCATAAATCACTCCTCTATTTGTTAGGTCTTTTCTAAAACCCCAATTTCCACATCTAGGACAGGTAGCTTTGCAGCTTTTTATCCCCTCCACTGGAATCATCTCCAGGTTGTCTTTGTTTGTGTTCATCAGTGCCCGATCAATTTTTGATAGCTGTTCATACCAGCAGGAATCTGCGGCACGATCGGCATCCCTTCGTAATTTGTCATCGGGTTTGGTCTCCAATTGCTTCAACCAGTCTGAATGAGTACTGGCGACACCCCATTAAAAAAATTTTTTATGTAGGCATCGCCACCAGAAAAGTTGGGAACATTATAATTCATTGTAAAATGGTAAATTTTTCTGGCTTTAAACATGTACGGGCAAAACCTGAAAACTGAGCATGCATACACATTACATGAGCAGCTCATGTAATGTGTATGCAAGCTCAGTCAAGTTTGTTATAACAAATGAATACAAGTTCATATGTAATAAGCTGAACTGGACCATTTTAGTCCGCGGGCTCCATAAACCCCCCAAGGAATTTTCACAAACATGTTTTTTTTAAGGAAAAATGATGTTTGCCAAAAATCCACCCCCCAGGAGTTTTTCATGGCATGAAATATATTTTTTGAAAGGGGTCAAACAGGGGTCATCGTGGTCAAAATTTGATAAAATTGCATTGATCTCGATTAATAACGAATTTAAGTAAACTTGTATTGACTTTAGATAGGAACATGTGTATGTGCAATCCAAATTAAACATCACATTTGACCTTTGCCCTCTCGTTTGCACACCTGCTGCATGCAATCTGTGCCGTGTACCTCAAATACTCAATCACTTGTTCCCACTCCATGTTCTCTATAAGCTCTATCAAAATGCGGGCATTAGCACCTGCCCACTGTTTGGCAGTGATATCTTCGGTTTTTATCCTGCTTTGGGAGTCCCGCAGTACCAGTCTCCTCCCCAGATGTTGCTTAGAGACACGTGAGCTCTCTGTTGGGTTTAGTTTGTAATCTGGAATATATAGGGAGGGACTTGCCTGCTAGAACTCCGACTCGGCTGTTTGCGTGCTCCTCGTGCTGGGGTGCTTTTGAAGACCCTAGAATCTCTTCGAGAAAATTCCCATCGGTGGATTTTAGGACGTCCAAGCAGGCTGTGAGATCCTTGTCTCTTGCTAGGGTGGCGGTTGTGACGCCCGTGGGACCACGTGGTTGACTGTTCTCTTCGGGTAATTGCGGAGGAGGTCTTTGTGTGTCAGTGGGTCTATTTGGGTCTTTGTTTAATGATATCGTGTCCGTGAGGGTTGCCCTGCGTGCCGCCAAGCTCTCTTGTGCTTTCACTAATTTTTCTTCTAAATCAAGCTCCTCTGCTTCTAACTCTGTGGCTTGGAGCTGAAGCTTTTTATCCTCGACCGCTTTTTGGCGTGCTTCCATAGTGTTATCCTTTTCCATCACCACGTGTGTTACAATATCACTATCACTATTCACTTCAAGTTCGGATTCTAAGATATAAGCGTTAGACATAGATCGAGATTTATCCTTCTCGTTTATTAGTACATTTATGTCTGGTATTCCTTTGTGTTTAATGCCTTTTGAATATCTTTTATAGTCTATTCTATTGCCTCTTAAATTGTATGCCATTAGTCCACACCATCCATCGAAAGTTCGCAATGTCTCTAAAATTGCTTGAGACATGTGCTTGCTTCGGCGGCGTGCATAACAATAACAAAACCAGGCGAACCCGGAAAGATGTTCTCGTTTCGAATTTATAACGTTTTAAATAAAAGCACTGAGGCCGCAATGCACAATTTAAAACACCTATCAAAACTAGTTGTTATTATTCACATAAAAGGCAACATATAGCCCTAAAGCAGAAATAACTTCATCACACTTCAAATCAGGCTGTATTTGTATACGAGACTGCATGGAGCCCACTTCCACTGATGAAATCTGTGTGCACTGTTCACTAACATCCTTACCATTGTCCAAATATCCTTTGATATACAAATGAAACACATCACCAAATGTCTTAGCATGATCTGGTATGTTAAATCCATGCCAGTCTTTGATAATCTTTCTAACAACCATAAAAACCTTTTTTTTTTAGGTTTATCAAACTGAAATTGTCTGCAGGCAAGTACTATAGTATAATATAGTATACTATAGTATAATTAAAGAAGTATACATTCCTTTGTTTTGTTATTTCTTTCCCTAAACATGTCCTTGACTTGGCTTTTCATTGCATCTACTATTGTTTACGAAGCTAGATTGTTGGTAGAAGATCCAAATACCTCCTTTGCTAACTGTTTCTTTCTAGGCATAGCATGTTCTATAGTGTCAACTAGTGTGCCTACAAATTTTTCTCGGTGACTTTGGTAATACTGAGTCTTTGTCTTGCTTTTCTTTTAGTTGATCCAGAACGCTGATCACCGACAGTCCAGCTGTGGCTTCTTTTCAGGTCACCTACAATATAGAACATTGATTTTCCATATAGATCACGAAATTCATACCATTAATGGCACTAAATTCTACAGTACACATTTTTCTAAAATGCAAATTTCACGTTTGATCGTACCATTAAAATGGGAATACTACTAAATTCAAACAAAATATCAAAATTTACAAATAGATTTTTGCATGATTTCTACATTCTACGATAATCATTTTCTCACCTAACTTTGTGGACGACTGTGTGGGGTAAGGATGTTGAGTCTTAGCTCTGGTTCTCTTCCTAGCTCTCGACATGGCAGCATCAACATTGGGTGACAGTGGGTTCCATGGTGACATACTTCTGGTCTCATCTGTAATGGCAGCATCTGGGGTCTTCATGTAACCACGTATACATGTTATTCCATTTCCATGTTACAAAAATATTGAAATGTGACATCAAATATATTCTATGAGGATTGTTTTCTTACCTGACTTTGTGGAAGACTTGGGGAAGGATGTTGAACCTTAGCTCTGGTTCTGCCTAGGCTCGACAGATGAATAAAATGGGTTCAATAGCAATCTTTTAAGAAAATCTGGTCTTCATTTAAAGACAGCAGCATGGTTTTTATTCCATAGTCGGCATTCCTGAAATGTGACCAACCATAATGACCCACAATTTTGGATGCCTCTTTAATACTGCTGCTTACAAGTTCATGAATAAAATATGGGCAATAGGGCTGTTTTTATGCTTGTCCCCAATTTAAGTGTGCATGGTTTTTGGCGGCATTCCTTACCAACCATGCCACTATTTTGCCTGTCTTTAATACTGTTCACAAGTTCATATTGATATGGGCTAGGGCTGTCAATGCTTGTCCCCACTCTGGTGTGATGGTTGTTGGCGGTAGTTTTGCCACTGCCACTATGCCTGTCACTAAATGATCATGAATTTCCTGAAGGGCATAATCTGTGTTCCTTGCGTTCCCTTGTACATTTTTAAAAATGGTCTCATTGCACTTTGGGGTGGTGAGTGCAGGAACATTTGCAGGTGGCTTGTTTGCTTTGGTAATTTCATGCGAGGCATCAGCGTCTAGAGGATTTCTCAGCACGTAACTCAGGCCTCTTGCCACCTCATCTGCAATAGCAGGCCCTGTGGTTACTGGCACATATGATTTAGCAAATCCAGCATCTGGTGGCGGTGGCTGTGCAGATTGCTCTTCTTTGTTCTCAACCTGAGCAATTTCCTCCTCATTTTCTGACTCAATATCATCTATTTCATCCTCCCCCTCCTCATCTTTATCAAAAGATAATTGATCTGAGTGCTCTTCACGAGAGGGGCATTGCCCATAAGGGAGTGTACCATGTCCCTTAAGTTTTTAGTCTCATCATGTTGGGCGAGAATGAGCGACTCTAGTCTATCTATTTTCTTGTCCGTCTCTGAGGTGAGAGGAATGCGTTTGGGTTTTTAAGCAGGTCTGCCTTGGGGATAGTCACTTAGACTAATGGAGAGAGGGGAGTATCAGATTTTCCCTTTCCCTCATTGTTGTTTGAGGTTGAAGTTTCTGTGCTCATTCTGAAATGTAAAATCAGAAACTATAGTGTATAACAAATGCAATAGGTGCAACATTCACATGCAACTGCATCAGTAATAGAAGTTACACAAACTTAAATCTCACCCATATTTAAATTGGCAGTGTGAGCTCTAAACCAACATAGCGGCATGTAAACACACAGCATAGGTGATAATATCAGAAAATACGCAAATCAATCAGAGGTGACCACTAATGACTCACCAATAATAAATCCATAATACTGCTGTTAAAAACAGTTAAAATTAGCGTGCAATAGGCGTTTTGCAACGCATGGAACTGCACAAATCATTAGAAATTATGTGGTAAACATGACCATGTGTTTTGGCAATAGGCATTGATTGAAAACAATGCATGAAACTGCTGTAAGAGCTCCCGATTTACTGTGCAATAGGCGTTTTTATCAAAACATGAAACTGCATAGTGTAATGGTATAAATAACCAATAACTTGCATGAGTATCAGGTGAGTATACAGTGTATAATCCACAAGAAAAAATTGTAAAAATTCGGGAGCTATAGAAAATGTGTCCGATTCAAACACGGTGGTTGGTTCTACTGATGAAAACGAGGCTAGAACTACATCTCGTGGAAAACGAAACGAGATTTTGTTTTTAATTATGAAATGTAATCTAATATAAAGCCTATAAAGAAAATGGTTAGGACCAAATGCTATCTACCATCAATAAAGCTGGTGATTGACATGTCAAATGTGCTCACACCTTTTTTATGGCGAACTGGCCTTTTGCAAAAGTATTGAATATTCAATTCATTCAACATGATCGACGATCTAAAATGGTTTGTAGTGATCTATAATACTTTGGCAATATGTGTGACAAGTCTAAGTAACCACAAACCCTTACCATCGCATAAATTCGACTTATTTCAAGTAATTTTGCCACTATTCCTTCAAATTTCCAAAGAGAGACGTGTTTTGGTGTGGGATGAATCAAAATCGGTGGGGTTCGCCCTGCCCCTGCTGATTCGAGGTCCAGATATGAAACAACATTTCCTACCAAATTCTCGTAATCTAGCTATACAGTAAAGCAATATTGGATTACACCTAGGTCATTGAACCCGTGGGACCAATGTTCGGCTGTTGTAACAGCATGACGTCACTTTCCTCCAATCGCAAACAGGGTCACATTCTGCCTCGTTTTGTTCATGGCAAAATGGCGGACTTTTCAGGAAGCAATATTATTTTATTAATTATTGTCGGATTATACACAGATTTCATATTTACCGTATTCCCGCGCATAAAAGCCCATGGGCTTAAAACCGAAAAACAGCACTTTTTGGACCTTTTAAAAATGGAAAAAGTTCCCACTTACAAGCCCAGGGGCGTATATTCGAATACTACGCCCACCCCCTATTTGGCGATGAATAAGCATTGGATTTGACTATATAGAGCCACCAAGTTTCTTAACCATGGGTTCTTACGTGTTACTGTACGGTACTAGTCTACGCGGGCGATGATGAGTGTACTGACTTTTGACAACGTGCACGATGTTTTCCTTTAATCATCAATGGTAATTATTAGTTTCATATCTTTTCTAGCAATGCTGTCTTCATATTCGTCATTGTCACAAGAATTTTCATAGCATGGTAATATCGTACAAACCTAATTTAATAAATATTTGAACTCCGGAAATTCGCCATTATAAATCATGCTCACGCACTGGAGATATACCAAAAGCATTTAACACTTTAAGTCCGAGTCCGCTATTGATTTCTAATGCCTTAAAACGAGGTTGCGTTGTGGAAAGCTCCTAGAGAATCACGTTTTGTTTGCAACAAGAACTATGCCGGTAAAGTGTTTTGAAAAAATATATTATTTGTTAATTCTCACTTTGGGTGTATTCTAGATGCAGATTAACACAAATATATATCTTCAAACATTGATTCAAGCTCCCGCCGAAGGTTTATATCGATGTTCATTCTGAACCATTGATGGAAAATAGTGAAACGTGTCGGAGCTTCTAATATCGCCCAAAGCATGATCATGGTATGACCGTATGTGTATGCATACGAGCACAGGATTTCTTTAGGTGTGTTACGTTGTTTTCACGTGTCTTTGGTCACTCATCTGGGTTCAGGGTGCACGTAACTCAATTTTCATCGATTTTTTAGGCAGGGAAAAATATTTTTATTCTCACTTATTGGCCCATGGGCTTATATTCGAACATTAAGCCCATCTCGATGTTAAGCCCATGGGCTTTTATGCGCGGGAATACGGTATATGTTAATTTAACTGGATATCTGGATTATATCTATTGAACTCTAGTTTTCAACTTCGTTTGTGCTGTCAGTCTTGTACGAATTGGCGAACTTTCCTCACAATATGTTGCTGTATACTTGATGCACTCCGACTTCTTTCCACAGTTTGAACAAACATTCTTGCCTCAATTGAAGGTGGTCTTGGCATCACAAATCTAGAGATGGAATATACATAGTTTTGCATCTGCTATAATTCATATCATGGTACCACTTCATGAATGGTTATAAGCCAAATCGTGGAATTGATAAAAGAATCAAAACGAGGTAAACGTTTATAAATATTCATGCAGGGTTCAGTCACATTTTGTCAGACAAAAATACATGACATTTCACTGACTTTTCCTTCAGATGAAAGCGTTTATTCTGTACTTGGTCTAGAACTATAAAAATCAAGTCACCTAGTATGACTTTTGTGATCTTTTAATGTAGTTCGTACCTGCATTTTCTACTTCCTCATCTTCATTACTCGATTCTCCTGCACTGGTAAAATCTAGGAGTCTTTTCTTTTTGATATTCCTTTTCTCAAGGACAGACACCTCATGCTCACTTTCCAAAGTTGAAGTCCGACTTTATTCCTCACATTCATCGAAGTGATCTAAACACAATTTTAATGAAAAATTTAACATTTATCAAATAATACAGTTTTTCCATAAGGTTTATCAATTAAAGATTATAAGTTCTTTCAATTTAGAGCTAAGCATATTATATTACTTACCTGATGTTAATTTAACTTTTAGCAGTGGGAATTTCCGCCATGTTTTCAGGTTTGTTGGTGCAGCTTTTGCCAGAAGCTTTGCTGCATTGAATGGGGGTCATAACACACTGTCACCCACAACCCATTACGATGGGATTACTCCTTCTTCTTGCCTGTCTTCCTTCCAAGCAACTCGGGACCACTTTCCCATAATGACTAATCAATGAGGTTCTACAAACATCATTTTTACATTTTCAAATAAAACACAGCTACAATCAATTAAGGATGGTCTCCTATATAAGAACAAAAGTTTAAAGAATCTTTAATATTTATTTCAAAAGAAAGCTGTTTTATTCTTCTGTCTAAAAATGTAATATTATTCATGAGTTAGGAGGCTTGATCTTTTACAATAATGAGAAATCTAACATGTGTTTAGGAACAATACAAGCTCAAAAATTACATTGAAATCAATGGGAAATTAGGACGTCAATGCAAACAAATTGATACAATCCATAATAGAAAGTTCAAGAAAATTCTATAACTATTCTTAATGGAAAGGTAACAGGTTAGAGATTATTTTAAATAAAAAAAATTTGCATGTGCGGCAGGGCTCGTTACAGAGCTACGGCTGATCAAAGTTGATATCAAACTAAAATTCACAAAATATGGAAACCAAAAAAGTATGCAATTCTGTCAAAATATATTGCAATGACTGCATGAAAGGTATACATATTCTGGCTATTCTCTATATCTGCATAACCAATTCATACTATATACATTTATATTCTATCTTATACTAATCTATTCTAAACAGGCCTAAATTAATCCTCATTTTGAAAGCCGTGCATTCGTGGCTGTGAAATTCAATCTTGAGAACACAATCATGCATTCGTTTCTTGATTGGACTGTATATCAATTAATATTAATGCACCTATTTACCATAAATGACCTACAACCTCATTATTATTCTACCACTAATAAATACTACATGAAATCATTCATCAATTGTATAAAAAAGGCCAATGGAAATCAGCAGTAAGGACTTGATCAGCCTCGTAACTTTATTACAAAATAATATACATGTTTTATCAAAGTCTGATTAACATTGACTAAATATGGATATAAAATCCGATGAAAAATACATATTCAATTCAACAATGATTTAAAACAAAATTACAATTTTTTTCGTAACCAGTCTCCCAGTTAAGGCCTCAATAGTTTTTCTGCAGGACTAGTAACTTTTAAAAAGTTACTAGTCCCTCCCAAAAAGTTACCTCCAGTTCCTCCCCAAATTGTGTGGCGCTATGCTGGTTGGATGGTTGGATTCCACCCACAACATTTTGTCTAATGAACAACAAAAAAGTCAATTTTATAAAAAGCGAAAACACAAAAAAGTCTAAATGAAATAAAAAACATGATTTATAACGGTTCAAAAAATCATATTTTAAAGAGTACAAGGAAAATAGTTTTAGTCTCAATTTACTCTTCTGAGGATGAAAAAAAAACCATAGTTGGATTCCACCACAACATTTGTAAGTTGTTTATTGCCTTTATCATTAATTTAATATTCTGTTATGAATGGAAATTAAAAATGTTATTCAATGAAAAAAAACTGAGAAAAAACATTTATTCACTTCATTACATATTTTACATGATCAATCATCATTAGAAAGATTTTTTTCAATGTTGCTTAACCAGGTGTTAACAATCGCTTCACTCATTTCATTGTCATCATCACTTTCATAATCATCATATCCTTCATCATCTGAGTTGTTTTCACAATTTGGACCTTGCTGTCCCTCCTGCTGTTCTTCTGGTCCTTGCTCTTCTTCTTGCTCTTTTTCTTGTTCTTGCTGTTCTTGTACTGTTACTTCTGTGCCTTCTTTCTGTTTCTCAATCTCTTCTACAGCTCTCTTCTTAAAAGGTGGGGGATGTTCTCTATTTTCCCTCCTTTCCATATAGTATGGTCTTCTAGTTGCTGCCCCAAGCCATCGATCAATTGCAGGTTGGGGGTCAAACTCTTTGATGGGCTTTGACAATAATTTTATGCGCATGCACATGTTCACAGTTTCATTGCTCATCCGGTTCCTGGCGTCTGTCTTTGTGATGTTCATGGCTGAAAAACCTCTCTCAGCTTCTGAACTTGTGGCAGGAAGGCTGAGCAGAAGGTCAATGATCTTAACAACTGCTGGAAATTCTTGGATTTCTGAAAAGACATCGCTCCATGTTTGTTTTTGAAGTTCAGCCTTGTACCTAGAAATAATTATAGATATTTCATTATTATCAAAAGCACTATTATACAATATTTCTTGAAGGTTTTGGATTGATAAAACTTTACAAACTAAAATCAATCTACCTTGAGTACAGGAAACTTCGAAAAGATTGCCACTGTGATGTTAAATCATCTGCGTCTGGGAAAATGTTTGTAAAGTGATTTCCAAGGGTCTTGACTTCCTCATCTCCAAATACTGGAAAATAAACACATTATGTAAGATCAACAGATTGATGTAGGTAAATAGATATAACATAAAAGTAATATGTTCAACATTCAAGGTACGCACAAGAAAGGACACAATAATCATAAACATATTCATGTAACCTTTGATGGTGTCTTTATCATTAAATTTGGGATATCGACGTAGGGAAGCAATAATGGATGCATTCAAAACTGGGTTTTCCGCCAAATCGTCATATCTCTCAGAGATAGATGCTAGAATTCTTTGAGCAAGTGCAGTCCGACGATTCTCTACTTCATCATCTTTTGGCATGTATGTCAAATCACCCCATTCTGCTCCCTTGTCTACAAACTTGCTCAAGGCTGGCCCATTCCTAGAGAAAAATTTAATAAAAACAAACTACCCACTACCACACTAGTTAGAAGCAGAGACTATATACACAAAGTACAAAACAACTAGCCAAATAAGAAAACAGAAATATTTAGCTGTGTATTAGATAGACAAAGTTAGCAACAAGGAAAAATATGAAAAAGCACAATTCAATAGACAAAATAAGCAAGAGAAATTGAAAGAAAAAAAAAACACTCAGTAATTTCTATGTACATACCAATCTAAGATTAATCTAAGATCTGAAGATTATGATTTGGTTTTACCTTTCCTTGTAACCCTCAACAGTCATCATGGCCGGGCTGGGACATCTTGTAAGGGCACTTTCGATGGTGGTAAACTAAACTGTGTAAAACTACGAATAACGTGTAAAAGAATTGACTAAAAACCCCAATAATTGGGGAAAATTTACACAACATGCACATTTGCGGAACATGTGCATTAGATGAATCTATAGAAACGTATTGAATTACCAGACGACCGTTTAGTCGTAGTAACTACGGGATAAACAATAATAAAACAAAGATGCGACATAACAGTGTTACCGACCACAAACCACCAAAAGTAAACTGCACTTTGTACAAATTAAAAAGTAATTTTTGTAGACAAAAATTCAGATTTTAAATTAATCACTCACTTAATATTCAGCGTTCAAAATTCAAATACAACTAAGAAAAATGTCAAGCCAGTCCAAAGTCTGTACAAGAGGGATGTCATACAAAGAGTACTCAATCATCAAATTGAATATTAGTTATTAAATGTCTGCTGTTGAATGAAAGAAATTTATGTATACAGTACTGTTTGCGTAGGGAGGTCCCCCTTTTTCCTTCTTTTCTTACGACTTCGTTTCGTTACTCTTCTTTAGAATTTTTTCTCCAAAATTCGCATTTGGGTTTTGAGGAAAGTAAAAATTCAGAAAAAATTCTCTCCTAGCTTTCCCTACCTTAGAAATTGTTTCCATTCGTAGATATTCTGTAAATCTTCCGTAAACATGAAGAAAAATCAATGCATGTCTGGTTTCGGTTTCAATTCGGAATTTTTTTGGAATTTTTTCGAATTTTTAATACTTTAAAATAATTTTTTCAGTAATTTTTTAACCGTGGACTTTCTCATATATAAAGGAAGGTTTGAGTGTATTTTCTTGCCTCAACAGACTTTTTCCAAACATTATCAGCACATGTATTTCTTTTTATGCAATTGAATGATAGAAAGCCTTATATTTCCGTTAATTTTCATCTTGATAAGCTAATATATAATATACCATGTATGAGAAACAACACTACATATTTTCACAATGTACTCGCAAGATTGTGGCGGGTGATGCAACCTTTTGTAGGTGTGGCAAACGAACGTTCCGTAAAATATCCAAAAAATACGGAAATAATTCGATTTTAATTAAAGAATTGAAGGTGGGTCATACTCAAAGATGAGAAAAAATTTGGAAAAAATTCTCTTTTGAATACATCAGTTCGTTTTTTACCGTAAGTTTTCGGAATTAATGGTATTACATTACCAAATTAATTCTAAATTGAGAAACTATGGAAAATTTTCGTTTTCTACGTCTTTATTCGCTATAATTCTCCAATTCGTTTTTAATTCAAGGAATTTGGCGAAAATGGGGGACCTCCCTACGCAAACAGTACTGTATGCTTGACTATGCAGAATTTACCTTTCCAGTAAACTTTTCCAACAACAATCCAACTCCACAGTTCTTGCATCTCCTCTCCAAACATGCCAGTGGGGAAATTGGTGAACACAGTGTGATGTTTACTAGCTGCTGCTTGTCGCTTAAATCCAGACCCAGATCTTTCAGACCAGGAATCGGAAAATAAAGTATCATCAAAATCACAAACTATCATATATAACTTTCATTTTCATTTGAAAAGAGACATTTACCATATTCAACAAATTAGTGCATATGATTAACCGCACACACCCTTCTTTCCTACTGTACAAAATAAGATAATAACTAGTAAAGCTGTTGTGCTCTTAATTGTGCAGGTGCTTGACTATGCAGAATTTACCTTTCCAGTAAACTTTTCAAACAACAATCCAACTCCACAGTTCTTGCATCTCCTCTCCAAACATGCCAGTGGGGAATTTGGTGAACACAGTGTGATGTTTACTAGCTGCTGCTTGTCGCTTAAATCCAGACCCAGATCTTTCAGAACAGGAATCTGAAAATAAAGTATCATCAAAATCACAAACTATCATATATAACTTTCATTTTCATTTGAAAAGAATAAAAGTTAACTAATAGTTCATAATAATTCATAATAATTCATAGTTCATAATAATCATGGACTACTTTATGAATACTTGAACATTAGACGGTACGAGAGTCAACATGATCATAGAAATTTATACTGTATAAAATCTGCAGATTTAACACACAAATAATTTAGTTACTTACTGTGAGCTGGATATTGCATGCAAACTCGCATAATGCTGATATAAATGCATTGTGATCAGCTGTAAGCACTTGTTTTGGACGCAACTCACAAGACTTGGACAAACCTAACTTGATATTTTCATTACGAGCGATGAAATCTATGTGTAGAATGGCTAGGCTATCCTCCAGTACTGACTTGCCACTATGACGTGTGCTTGATGGCAAGCGTCGACTGTTGTCTCTGAAGAACTCTTGTATCTCCTCACACTGATCTCTTTTTAATGCATCAGTTCTTTGTTTTCGCTCTTCATTCTCCTCACTTATATTTGAATATTTGAAAAATGTTCTGTAATCCATCTTGAAAATATTCTTTCCTACAGCTCTCACAATTGACTTCAGGGATTTCCTACTATCTGAATCTTGTCTTTCTTTCAGCTCACTAGCGGCTGATTTAATAGATTCTAGACACTGTCTGTTCTTCTCATTTTCGTTTCTTGATCTGGGAGTAAGAAGAATTCCCTTGCATTTTAGATATTCTTTCTTCTTGGGAGTCACTGATGCTATAATATTTTCGTATTGCTCTTTTGATAGTTGATTCATCTGTCTCTATAAAGTTAAGATCTTTTTGTGTTCTTTATCTTGTGGTGTCAATTTGTCTCTTTCTCTTCGTTTTGCCAGCCGCCATTGCCTTCTCCTCTTTTCAACATCTCTTGCTGATTTTTTGAAGCTGCTATCCAATTCTTGCTGTTTTTTTCTGTCTCTCATTTTTTGCATTCTCAGCCTACACTTTTCTCTGTTTGCCTTCTTTTGTTCAGCAGTCATTTTGGCACGATAGTTCATTGCGTAAAGTCTATCGTACTGTTTGTTTCGTTGCCTCTTTCTTGCAAGATTGATTTCATTATTGTCATCTTCATCCGAATCTGACATTTCTTCCAGATCACTGTTAGGAAGGTATTCATCAGCAACAATCAAAGAATTGTCACTACTTTCTGCAGAATGGCTATCAGATGAAGGTCTTTGAGTGTCAACAGAATCCTTCTTTTGCATATTCTTGTCATCCTGTGATCGTGTTCTGGAAGCAACACCACGTACTTGTTGGTCATTGGACGAGTCCAGGCATAATCTGAATTTCATAAGTGAGATACAATTAAAAGCACTAGAGAAAGAATACAGGCAGTAATACTAGATAAATTCATACTAATTTTCAATTCATTTATAGAATTTTCATACTGAAAATGTTGACAAATCAACACAATTTGACATTTCCTCATTATTCTGTTGACAAATCATCATCCAATAAATCAAAGTGATGACAATTCATGTTTGTCGATGTTCATGGGTAAAAATGACACTGGCATTTCAGTTCATTGTTGTAAGTTAGTTCATATTTGCCTAATAATGAATGAAATAAGATATTAATCATGAACTGAAAATGTTGACAAATCAGCACAATCTGACATTTCCTCATTATTCTGTTGACAACTCATCATTAAATCTATAAAACTTATGACAAGTCATCATTCTGCACTGAACATAGCTGTACCATTCAACAGCCAAAGCACTTATTGGTGGCTATATACAGAAATACATTTGCCTATTTTTGATTTTAATAATTTATGGACTTTTCATCACAGCTTGAATGTTGACAAATCAATACAAATTGAAAGTACTGTTGACAAATCATCATCCAATAAATTAAAGTGATGACAAGTCATATTTGTCAATGTTCATGGGTGGAAATGACACTGGCATTTCAGTTCATTGTTGTAAGTTAGTTCATATTTGCCTAATAATGAATGAAATAAGATATTAATTATGAACTGAAAATGTTGACAAATCAACACAATCTGACATTTCCTCATTATTCTGTTGACAAATCATCATCCAATAAATCGAAGTGATGACAATTCATGTTCGTCGGTTTTCATGCGTAAAAACAGACACTGGCATTAAGTTCATAGTTGCTTTTAACCTGTAAGTTAATTCATAGTTGCCTAATAATGATTGAAATAAGATATTAATCATGAACTTTTTTTCTGTTATAATGTTGACAAATCATTCAAAGAAACCTAGTGATGACAATCTATAGTTCAAGAATTAGGATGAATTCAAGTTAACAGGCTAAACTGGCAAAAATCTCCAACTGGTAGAAAATGATTGTATTTATGAACATTGCTCACTGATACTGTTAACAAAACAACACATGTTATCTTAGTTTAAGATTGGGATACAATGCAATTTGTCACCCATCAGGAATATTGTTCAAAATAAACCAATAAACTAGAATGAGCTAGAAAATACAAATAATGATGAACAAAAAAAAGCAGATGTCCAAAAACATTTACTGCATATGAAATATTTATACAGGAAGACAATTCTCATCCAAAAGCAGACAAGTCATTGGTCAACATGTCTCATTGATGACAAGTCATACTACCAGTAATCATAGATATTGTTTATCATGCAATGTTCAACCAGTAATAAATATTCAGATTCCTGTGGTAATTTTAAACCCTGTAAGTCATGGAAAATGAAGCTGTGCATTTACTTATCAACGACAGATGTAACTGGTAAATAGTACTATGATCATGCATAATCAGAATAGTACATTCTCATTTCAACTGTTGACTAGTCATTATTCAAAGCTTTATTTATGTGACATGTCCTACAATTTTCAACAGTTGAGATGACAAGTCATCATCCAAATTTTTAATGTAGAAATGTCATACGGTTTTCAACATTTTACATTGATAAGTCACCATCTCAAGTTTTTAAGTGGCCTCGTCAAACAATTTTCAAAAGGTGTTCGAGATTGACAAGTCATCATCCAAAGTTTTAAAGTAGACATGTCATACAATTATCAACAGTTGACATTGACAAGTCATCATCCAAAGTTTTAATGAGGTCAAGTCATGCAAGTAAATTTTGTATAACTTCAACAGTAATGATATCCCATTTTTCTAGAAACACGTGGAAATGCTATCCCGTAGCAAATCCAATTTTGACTTGTTGGCAGTATGTATAACTAATGTCTGTTAAAACTAGTGGCTTTAAACTTTCTCCAGCACCAACTTTGATCAAAGTTTGGTTGGGAATTTCCGAAGTAACAACAAGTTAAAAATGTTTTCACCTTGTTCGTGACCGCATCTTCCCCATTTTGTGATCTGCATTGAATGAATAAAAGTTTGTCATTGGCAAAACATGTTATTTTAGAATATATTATAAAACTTAGAATACCACTCTAAAATCACATTGTTTATAATCTAAAGGTTTTTAAAACTCTAGGAGCCGACATCACTAAAGGTCATTCTTTTTTGTCGTTTTATTTTTTAAACTCTGTCTGACTAGCCCGCACCAAAGCATAAAAGTAGTTAGTTTGACGCATTATGTAGTGGCAAGGCAAAACAGACCGAGAAATCTGATATCCAGACATCACTTTGGTGGAATTTTAACCTATAAACCAACGTTACTGTGATGTTGACTAAATGTCACATGTCAGGAGATGAACTGAAATCTAGATGACAACAATATAGGGGGCTCATATCAACAATCTGACCACAAATCCATTTGCAGTATATAAATTTCTGTATCAGATCGTCTGACCTGGCAGGATCTAAAGCACCGGTTCAAAAATACAATATATTTATTCAGTGTAACAACTGTATGACATCCGGAAACAACAAGCAAACTGTTGACTTCTGCGATGTTTTTTCTGCAAAAAGCGCTGTTAATCTAAATATTTGTCTCGGAAAGGTATGTCAGTTGAAAAGTAGCAGTGGTACAGAAGCAAAACAAGAGTTTTTATTAGTAGGAATAGGATAGATAAGGGGGTGTTACATTTTTAACTTCCGACGTCATTTTTCTGTAACTTACTGCGGAATGTCACATATCTTTTTTGTTCTCTATCAATTGAGCCTGCATGTGAGCCTTGCTCTTTTCGTGATTCTGCAGTGTTTCCAACTTGATTGACTGTGAGCCCTGGATCATAACGCGTGACTTCATTAAAAATTTGATGGAATCTTCATGCTCTATACAATAAGCGCAAGACATCAATTTGTTCTTTTCATCAAATCTTAACCATGGTCGCCCTATCTCCTCTTTTTTTTAAAAAAAATGTCTATTTTGATCCGATTTGTGCTTTTTCATGTTGCTATCAATAATTGGTTCTGAATCTTTGTTGCAATCTTTTCCCTCTTAGTCTTCTTTTGTGGTCTTGTCATCTTCATCTACTTTTGGTGTGCTTTTTGTGATGTTTTTATTTTCATCTACATTCTTTGTTTTAGTATTATTTGTTTTGTTGATAAAATCAAAGATGGATGTGCCCGGTTGTTTCTTGGGTGGGGGTCGCGGCATAGTCACTAGAAAATAATTGTTCACCGTTAAGTATCATGCAGTCAAGGTAATATGTAGGATTTATTTTAAGTCTTGTAAGTACCCAATTTTGCTGTAAATTATACACTTTATCACAGAAAAATGCATCATATTTTCAAAACATTTTAGGGGCTAGGACCCCCGCACCCCCCACACCGGCGGCGCCTGAAGCACCGCCTGTCAGCTTAGCCGAGTCCTATAACACCCCACATTATTCAATAAAGTATAGGTCTACCTTCATAGTAACTGACTGACCTAGGTCAAACTCCATTTCAGATCTACCAGCACCGTACCAGTTACATCTACTATCATTAATCTACTAGATCTATCATTAATCATGCTATTTCACCAATGATTCACATGTAACTATTACACCTTTGACAAACATGAAGTACTATTGCTTAAAAGTAATGCAGAATAACGTTGATCAAACTTAAAATGCTTACCGGGTTTGTGTGTGATTATTAGAAAGATAGAAACTGCAATATCATCGCGTCCTGGAAACAACTATGTAAAATATTAATTCCTAGCAGCTATAACGGAGTCGGAAAGAGAACAACAGCTATTTCAACGCCACACGTGCATTTATAATACTCCAGCACCATTCCGTGGTGTTTAGCATACCACACAACGCCTTATATGTGCTTATTCATTACGACTCCGACATATAGCAACTACTTCGTTGCAGGTGTCATGGCGAACGATAACTGGACAGATTTCTAAACATATTTGGTCATTCTCCCTGCATTTCGGAATATGTTCGTGTTTTTCAATGATTATGTCGAGTGTAATGTAATTTACACTAGACTATTGGTTGGATTTTTTTACAATCGCCAAACAGTCGAGCATGTTTTAATCAATACACGCCGAACTTCTTTTATTATCGCCGTCGGCATGTTAAAAGTGTCTGGCTTTTCCCCTTTCGGTGTTCCCTCATTCTTTCACAAGCTTTTCTATCGGATTCAGATTTAGAGTTTGACGTCATGGAATAGCTATAAACTTTCATCTCTTCGGCTTTAGTGAGCTTTTTTGGAGTTGAATTTTTCTTGCTAAATGAACATCAAAACTAGATTCTTACATACATAAATTCAAACTTCACAAAACTAGTATCATAATTATAATCAGAAAAGTAAATACATACTGGTATATACAACACTACAATGTATATAAGTGCATATAAAGATGCGACAGTGCAGACATGGTCGAGTAGTATCTTTACCTTGGCTATGAGTCAGAGCCAATACTCCTCTTCCTCTATGACTTTCTTTTTTGATAGAATCTTATGTTTTTTGATTATCTTTAAATCTGTTTCTTCTGCAGTTTTCACTCACTGGAAAATAACAATGACACACTGAGCCTGTCATCCTGTTCTTGTCTAATATCTAGCCCAGTTGAAAAATGGAACCTCCAGTTAGCACTTATTATTTTATTTGAACACATCATGAGGATGAAGTTCTTGCTCATCCATTGTTTCCATTTCCGTTCATCGTCATGTTACCTACGCATGAGGATTATGTAATAAGTACATGTAATCGTATTGTGCTGAGGCTACTTATACTATGTAGTTTTTATCTTGATATCATAATTACGAATGCTTATTTCCTCTCATATTTATTTAATAGAAGTCAAAACAATGACTGTTATTTCTACCTGCTTTAATGTCCAAATTGTCCAAAATGTTTTCCAAATTACATAAAGTTTAATGTTTCGACAAAAAAATCTCCTCAGAAACCACATTATTTGCAAACTATTTGACAAATATTGAGAATGCTTGTTCCTGCTTCTTTCCTTGGAACTTTCTTCGGCAGGAGGGACTGAAGATATTTACTGGTGTCACTGAAAACATTTGCAGATTCAGGGACATCCTTTAACGTTTCAGTGTTTTCTCTTGCTGGTTGATGAGATGAATGTTAGTTATTTAAAATTAGATTCATTGATGAAGTTAAAGTAAGGGTAAAAGATAGTGTTATTTACTTAGATAGTGCACATCTAAAATTACACAGAGCACTCGCTATAACCATGGCATCATCCAACAGATGCACCAATGTTATAGGGCACTCAGTCTGCAGCATCTTGAAATCTTTAATCCCGCGGATGGCCTGCTCAACAACAATTCGTCGGTTGGCGATGGGGGAAGTTTTTTTCACTTTCTCCTCTGTCATCTGTTCCTCTCCTCTTCGGCCAGGAGGGATAACCTGTATATGTAGTATATAAGTATATGTTAAGTACTAGGAATTGCATTTATCAATAAATGATGTGTTAGATTCATGTTCAAATTTTCATTTGTGTATTAAAGCACCCATTGCAACTCAAATAATTTCTGCATTAAATTATATATTTTTTTACATTGCCTAAACAAGACAACATTGAAAAAGGAATTTTAAAGGAATAAGCCAAGCACATAGATCAACATTATTACAATGCATGGATTTTCTTACCCTTTATGTAATTATATACATATGTAGATGATATACCGTATTCCCGCGCATAAAAGCCCATGGGCTTAACATCGAAGATGGGCTTAATGTTCGAATATAAGCCCATGGGCCAATAAGTGAGAATAAAAATATTTTTCCCCGCCAAAAAAATTTATGAAAATTGATAGTTACGTGCACCCTGAACCCAGATGAGTCACAAAAGACACGTGAAAACAATGTAACACACCTAAAGAAATCCTGTGCTTGTATGCGTACACATACGGTCATACAATGATCATGCTTTGGGCGATATTAGAAGCTCCGACACGTTTCACTATTTTCCATCAATGGTTCAGAATGAACATAGATATAAACCTTCGGCGGGAGCTTGAATCAATGTTTGAAGATATATATTTGTGTTAATCTGCATCTAGAATACACCCAAAGTGAGAATTAACAAATAATATATCTTTTCAAAACAAATATTTTTCGGCATAGTTCTTGTTGCAAACGAAACGTGATTCTCTAGGAGCTTTCCACAACGCAACCTCGTTTTAATGCATTAGAAATCAATAGCGGACCCGGACTTGGACTGTTAAATGCTATCGGTATATCTCCAGTGCGTGAGTATGATTTATAATGGCGAACTTCCGGAGTTCAAATATTTATTAAATTAGGTTTGTACGATGTTACCATGCTATGAAAATTCTTTTGACAATGACGAATATGAAGACAGCATTGCTAGAAAAGATATGAAACTAATAATTACCATTGATGATTAAAGTAAAACATCGTGCATGTTGCCAAAAGTCAGTACACTCAATATCGCCCGCGTAGGTAGACTAGAACCGTACAGTAACACGTAAGAACCCATGGTTAAGAAACTTGGTGGCTCTACATAGTCAAAATCCAATGCTTATTCATCGCCAAATAGGGGGTGGGCGTAGTATACGAATATACGCCCCTGGGCTTGTAAGTGGGAACTTTTTCCATTTTCAAAAGGTCCAAAAAGTGCTGTTTTTCGGTTATAAGCCCATGGGCTTTAATGCACGGGAATACGGTAAATCAACATTACTCACCAGTTCACAGAACTTGTTGGCCAGCATTTTTGTTATTTGGAATCCCCTGTCAGCCATCACCTGAAAGCAACCATCAGAAATATAGACAAATATATAGAATCTCGCTTGGTATGTACATAAAAATATTTTGCAAGCAATTTCTCCAGATTATGAAACAATTATCGGGTATTATGAGCATTGTAAATACATTTAAACATCCAATCAAAATCTGAGGAGGCTATGAGGAATGAATAGGTGAATAAGAGAAAAAAAATAAGTTCCAGCTGGAGGGGAAAAATAAACGTGAACTGGCTCAGATTTGTACCTTATCGTAGACCTCCAATACATCCCGAAAACCACTATGGTGTGTAACATGATTGTCACTTGCTCTTCCGCCCCAACCTTTAGACACAAACGTTATGTGTCCGTTTGGGTTTACGGCTATTAGATACTTCACAGTATAGTGATGCTTGTAATCCGACCAACATGCGGCACCAAGCTCCAAACTTTTGGCGGTTTCAATAAAAATCTCTGTACAATCTATGATCTGGCAAACCCATCGAAATGGTTCTTGTTTGAACGCTACAGGTCTGCTGGCAAGCACTGCATCTTTTCTTGGGCTGTATATCAAGGAGCCCAGAGCTTTTGCTAGATAGGAAAACCAAGTCTTCACTATACGGGAGACGAGTGAAACACTGACATTAAATGAAGTTGCAATAATGCCCGATCCTAGTGCAGTTTTGAGTTTTATTGATGCAATAAGAATTTCATCTCTAGCAGTCAGTACACGCCTAGGGCCTGGCTTATAATGTGTGTGAGCTTTGGCTACTGTCCGTCTCGGCCCTTTCCAGTGCCTCAGTTTGTGAATATCCTTTCTTATAGAGCTATAAATAACATGAAAAGTTTGACAATCTTTGCCAGTGTACATCATCAGGTTGGTGTTAGATTTGAAAATTTCATGTTTCTCACTTAGTGTGGCTGATTTTATTTGGCGAAATGACTCACGCTGCATTTTCAATTTCTTAACTTCCTGTTTTAAGTTATCAATCTTGGCTTTTTTGGTGAAGCAGCCATCACATTCCTTGGTGCCTGATTCAAAATCATGCTTATAATCATGAAATGACATAGACACTCGGCGTTCATCGAATCGCTATGTAGTCGAGCCTCCCGCAATCGAGGCTGCCATCGCAGGCATTCAGTTCCGCGGCGGAACTGCGCAGCTTATCGGCGAGGCGGGAGGCGAGGCCCCGTCGACGTTGGCGTCTGGTGCGGGCGCATCGGTGACGGTGGGGGCCAGCAGCGGAGGTGACGTGGACAATGCGGCGGAAGCGGACGCCAACATCCTCGCTGAAGAGGCCGCTCGGGTGGCGGCGGAAGCAGCTGCTGTTCCCGCGGGGGCGGCGGATGCGGGGTCTCCGGGCGTGGACGTCCATGCTTTGGAGGCGTCCCTGTGTTCGTTGGCGGAGGAGGCACCCACCGGATCCGGACGTGTGCGGGCGGCAGTCCGTAATCTGGAGGCGGGTGTTTCCTCGGAGACTGTATCAGTGAGATATGGACCACAAGACGCCAGCCGAGGAAGGGCGCATGAGCGCGAGATTGATCAACGACGCCGTCGGCGGGCACGCTCTGCTTCGTGTGTTGATGATGTGGGGGCCGGACATTCCCGCGACGAGGCGTCCGACCGGCGGCGTGGACGTCGAGTGGCGGGGTTTGTTGATTCTCAAACGCCGGTGCCTCTGCATTCATCCCAATATTCCACCTACGGGAGACGTGAACACGCCGGAGGATATATGTATATCCCACAATTTTGCCCCCCACCAGCATTCCCTACTGGGTTGTTAGTGAGTGCCTCTGCTCACATATGTCTCGATTCCCCGACGCACACAAAGGCCCATAACGATACATCATCTCACCATCCTTCGCGAACCCCACATGGCCACCACGTGTGACACCCGCTCCCCAGAGACACGACAGGACCACATACGCCGCAGAGACCACACGCACCTGGAGGACATTAATCATGTTGTAATTAACGTCGTACTTAAGAACGTTTGTGTTCCACCATATTGTACAAATTTAGCATAGTTCACCGTTGTCATATGTACCGTAGTAGCTCATCAAGTTAGCCATGTAACCTGGCACCTTATGTGCTTGCTTTATTCAATTTAAATGTAATTGTCAAAATCACTAGTTATGTAATCTTACGTGTTAGCTAAACCTAGTCGTAACAGTATCCTAAATGTTTATGCGTACATTTTTAAAGAAGATAGTATATGTTAGTTTTTGTATACGTTAGAGTAACCATTTTTGTTTTGTTTAATGAACCTATATTGCTTACTTATAATCATGTATACCTTTTATTATATAGATAGCTAATTAGTTCTAATATATGTTGTACACTGTATGTTAATTACGTATTATGTAGAGCTGTCAACGCTTCTCCCTCCTATTGGCTCACACTGGCTCACAATCAATTAATAAAAAAAAAGACTAATCTTTTTTCCCTTATGGGGGGGGAAGGATGCGCGCGGTGAACCGGCCCCTCAGCTTCCACGCTGAGAGGCAGCGTACACCGCACACCTAGCGTGCGTTACCGTTATAGTCTAGCCAGTGCTTATTAACAGGGACGATGCGTTGCTAGCTCAGTTGCTGAATAAACTACCAAACCAGCTCATTGACTTGTTCTGAGTACTTCACTGCCAAGCAATCAATAGTTGGATCCAAATGTTCCACTTCAGCACACTTATCTTCTACACTTGGTTTCATCTGCCTTTCCTTTGGTGGTTTACAGGATTGCAACTTATATTCATTGGGAATATTATTATGGCCCATTTTAATGACTGGAAACGTATGGCCCTCCACAAAGTGCTGACTGCATATTCTTGTGTCATAATTTGGCTTCCAATTCAACCTGTTGACACAGCGCACCCAAGCATTGTACAATTTTTGCTCATCTTCACTTTTTGTCTTTGGAAACTTAAGAAGTTGAAAAGGAGGATCACATTGGCAACTGCCTTGCTGGATAGAATGTGTGGAACAAGTTTGTTCACCCCAAGCCTTTAACAATCTCCCACCATTTGAACAGTCTTTTTACGCAACATTGCCGTTTTCCACCAGTAGCCATGATCAGCTGATGACGTTTCAATACTATATGTTATCCTATGTATAGGTAGGTAGTACAGAAAATTGCATTAAACATAAATCAATACTGGATCATTTGATGTCTTTCTTTTTCTTAATGGATCAATATTTGATAATCGATCAATACCATGGTAATGGATCAATACCATGTCAAACAATCACACATGGAGTCTATGAATAATCCAACTTCCAAGACAAGATAATTAACTTTTGTCTATACGAGACAAGGCACAAACTTTGAAATGATAGAAAAGTAGAGACATCAACTAACTTTATCTATATTGTGCACAATGCTCACCTTGATACAAATCTAAGCCAGGATCAAATATTTTGTAATGTTAAATAAATGTATTTACAACTCAGAAGTTCAGGTAACAGTTTCATGACAGAGATGGAAGGTTTAGATAATCACTAATAGGTCAGCCACAAGTTCTGTACTAGCCCCTGTTTCATGCATTAGTTACGGTTTCATTTGACATGGTGATTACAAAGGCTTTCTGCCGAAACTCACTGAATTAATTGACTGACTTTCACTTACAGGTAATTAGGGACAATTTTCTTAGATACATGCGTGAATTTGATTAAATATTACCCCTTGTAAATTTTTCGGAATAGACTAGGATCTACTGTATATCAAACACCATGGATTAGATAAGCATAACATTGGTCACGTCTTATAACGCTTAATTGTGTTACTAGAATAGCATGACAGCTGCTACAATTTGATACACTAATAAATAAGAAGTCATCTTACATTAAAACAAGATAAACTGTACCTTTCAACCAATTCTTTAGAGACAGATTGAATGTAAGGCAAGTCCCCAAAAGAATCCTCCAACAAATTCAATGATAAGCTTCGCCTCTATTCAGATATTATCTATAAATGCTGCTGTATGTACTATACTTTTACTTCCCTAATTAACATTATTGGAATATGAATTTCGTAAACAGATTTACGTAATCAATAGACTTTTCAAATTTATGATAGATCTACAGAGCTGAATAGAAATCTTATATCTTTTGGTGACATAACAAGACATATCTCTATAAACATCCACAAAGAGTTCTTGTGTAATATGAAGATTCTATAAAGAATCAGCTGAGCGTGAGTGACGTAAACTCTACTTCTTTGTGGGAAATTGTTATAAAGCTCACGACATTTCAAACCAGTTTATTCAATCACACTACGCCAAGAAGCCAACAAACAGTGAAGATAATCATGAGTTTGTTGTCGATTTTGATGTTGAGTGGATTGGTCAGTGTGTGGAGTCAATCCACGCTACTGACAGTCAGTGTGATAATGAATGCTTCTTACAAAGTAATATTGAAATCCAAAGGTTGGCTGCCATGATGGAAAGAAACATCAATGAAAGATCAGAAAAGAGGATTATGGAATTAGGAATCCAAACTCACTGAAA
>CM032668.1:38510150-38573288 GCA_019095985.1 Streblospio benedicti | reverse complement strand
AATTTTAAAATGATCTTGGACATTATTATATAATGTATTAGTAGAGTCAGAGTGATTTCAATATGAGATAATGAACTATACCCATAACTAAACGTAGAATATCTTGTATTGTCCAAGTGTTTCGAATATTTACCATTAAACTTCAATAGTGTAACATACATGTAGCTATCGCAACTTGGAATAAATATCACCTGAACTAACTGACAATAAAGTTGTAATCTCTTTATAATTTTGTTATTGAATATTGTATAATATGTTATCTTTGTGTTTGCATGCTATATATTGTATTGTATATTGTATAAATGTATTTCTTATAGTGTAGTACTACCATTTGTATACTTATTACATGGAATAATTTTTCTTATAAATGATAGAACCAACATCTTTTTTATTCACATTTTAATTAAATATTGTGATACCTAGATTTTTAAAGTTCAGGATACCAACCAATGGTTGTTTTGATGAAAAAAACAATTCATGACTTTCAAAAACAGTTGCTTAAAAAAGAGCTTGGCAAGGCAAAAGAGGATAAAAAGAACATTCAAATGCACTTGGAGGAAAAGAGTGTATGCCATCAATTAATAATTTTTCATTTATGCTGAGGATGTGTCCATGACACGAAATATATTGAAGAAATCTTTGACTTAATATAATCTATATAACTAAACATTTACATCATCTTTTTCTTGTCTGTATATGACTTTCTTGCATAATAAAAATTTCACGCAGCAATGATGTTTGTTGTATTTCATTTCATACAGCCTCCTTTCTTGAATAATAAAAGTAAATGTTTAATTTAATGAATGTTAAAATATTTAGAATTTTAGTGTTCTTTTAAGTTTATTCCAAGTCCATTTAACATATAGAAATTTAATACTGGTGATTAGAAAGTCTAGTAAAATGTTACTGGAGTAGGTATTCTCATATTCATCAATAACGTCCCCATCAGGTATATTTCATCCACAACTTCAATAGAATCACTAAGGCTACCACACCTACTATTAAAATCTCCTCACATGACTATTCTGTCAATGTTTTGATATTCACTCACTTAAAGAAACAACTTGAAATTGTCCACTTCCAATGCTAAACCAAACTTGTTTTTTTTCATTGATACAGTAGAACCTCTCTATTAGGACTACCTTGGGGACCAGTATTAGGTGGCCTCATTAGAGAGGTGGTCTCTATACAGAGGCTCATTTTAATAGCTTACGAAGGTTTGGGACCGTGAAAAATGGTCTTATTATAGAGGTGGTCTCAATATAGAGGTGGTCTTAATTGGAGGTTCTACTGCACACTGCTAAACCAAGTTTGGATTGGAGTAAAAACTTTGGATTTTCAACAAACCACACATCTCCAATGGGATTTGCTTCAAGCTTCTTTCATCATGCATTCTCCCATCTCCCTAGGGGCCCACACGACTTCTAAACTTTAAATACCAAAAACATTTTGTCTTCACTTGGACTTGGACCATCTCCAGTTTCCAAAAGAAGCTGCTTGTATTTAGCAGCTGCAAATTTAAAAAATTGATATTAAGATTCTAAAATCATCAAACTTTAAGGATACATATATCTGCTTCTGAGTTGTACAGAAGTCAGTATTACCACAATTATGAACACTAATTCATTTTCAATTCATTTTCAGAGTTCTTATACCAATCTAGACTAAATCTGATCAGTAATTAAAAGAAAAAAAAATCAATGCATGACTAGGATGAACACCCTGCCCACTCCAAATATGGTTTCTAACATTTAAAATTTAGCCATTGAAAATATTTTGAAGGTCAATGCTTGCACATATGATATATAGATTATAATATAACATTTTGTCAATACTTTCTATGATATTTGATAGTTAATATTTAAATCCACATTCACAAAAATGATGTTTATCTATGAAGTTCCGTTCACAAAATCAATAATTAAAGCTTACCCGGTGAAATGGATTCCACAACAAGTAAATAAATTTGGACCAACATAAATTTTATTTTATTTTGATTTATAAAGCAGCAAAAGTAGAACAGAGAACAAAAAAAAAATAATTCAATCGCAAAATTCAATACTGCTTCCTCACTTCTATTTGTCATTTTGATAAAAAATTATAGTAAAGTAAATGCAAAATATCCTCAAATAGAAATAAATGATTTTTAGCCCAAATTGAGCTATGAATTATTGATAACCCTGACTGTAGTAGATATAATTAATCATACAATAATAAAAATCACGAACACTAGAAGTCTGAATTTAACTTTTATGTATGAAGTATATTAATAGTACCACGGTAATAGTGAAATATTTCTAAGAAGTGAAATAAAAAAAGTTCATTGTTACTAATGCCCCTTACAACTATTGACCCATCAACTGTTAAAATAAAAACAGACAAAGATTTTCATTCAATGTATTTATTTTCAACTGTGATTTGAAATATAAAACTAATTTTCCATTCAAAAAAGTTAAAAAAAATATACATCTTTACAGTAATATATACGTATCCAAACGAACTAACATCACAGATAGATTACCCATGATTCCAACATGAATGAGATAAATTATGAAGACAGAAATCTAAAAACACAAAAAACATTGAAAGCTACATTATTTTACTATGCATTTTATGCGAAATAAACTGATACAATACAACACAATTAAAAATAAAATGTATCATGGAATATTGCACTGAGCAAGAATGCCAGGTAAAGTACTGAACAACATTAAAATTAGGTACAAAATAAGTAGCATCTTCGATGACAAAATTATCAAAATCTGCTATGCCAAAGTTACTTGTTCCATAGCCAACAAAACCATTCTTTGATTGTAGAACTGTCTGAGTGATAAATACTTTTTGTAGATCAATAAATCCTTGAATAACATCCTCCTAAAAGTAAAAAAATTATTGTGTCAAGTAATACAGAAACTCTCAATAAATCAAAAGTAAACAAATAAATATTTATGCAACTTATCTAATTACGCTACCCTGATCTTTTTAGTTCATATTGTTTACACATTGCATGAATTTCAGAGTGTCATTTCAACATTCAAAGTTTACGAACTTTTTTTTCATTATTCATATTGTTTTATTGTAGATTTGTAAAGAGATTCATTGGATTTCAATTTTCTATCAACAAGTAACACTAATTTTGTGATAAATCCTTAAAAAACTTACTATATTGTCTTAATATTTTCGGACATTTTCAATGTCCATCGTCTGAGACTTTTCTGTCACCAGGTGGCAGCACGTGACAGAAGTAGAAGTCATGAAGAACGCACAATCGTGGATGCACTGACCACTTGCAATTATCCTAAGTGGGCAATTCAAGAAGTGAAGAGAAAGAAGAAAGATACCAACAATAAGAAGTCTCGGAAGACAGCAGAAAAAGACTCTAAGGGAGCCAGAGGTATGGTCGTTCTCCCTTACGTTAAAGGCTTGTCAGAAAGAATGGCTAAGGTTTTAAAAGATCACAAGATCTGTTCAGCCTTCAAACCTTATAAGACTCTCCGCAAGATTTTAGTTCATCCCAAGGACAAAATCATACAAGAAGAAGTATGTGGGAGTGTATACAGTATTGGTTGTAAGAACTGTCCTAGTTTATATATTGGTGAATCAGGCAGGAAATTTGGCACACGGCTCAAGGAGCATCAAAGAAATGTGGAGACACATGACCATAAAAATGCGCGCACCAGAGCCACTCGCCTCAGCACCACAGAAATTCACCAATCAGCCATAACTGACCACATGAACAACCTCAACCATGTACCAGATTGGGATAGTGCTAAAGTTGTGTGCAAGGAGTCAAACCTACTGGACAGACAAATCCTAGAGTCCATAACAATCCGAAAGACAGAGGAGAACATGAACAGAGATGAAGGAGCATACCAGTTATCTCACGCCTACGACAACCTTCTGAGACCTAGGGCAGCCCCAAACCACCGCGCGCGCCCTCGACCACCCCCCAACAACAAACACTGACTTCTACTTCTGTCACGTGCTGCCACCTGGTGACAGAAAAGTCTCAGACGATGGACACTGAAAATGTCCGAAAATATTAAGACAATATAGTAAGTTTTTTAAGGATTTATCACAAAATTAGTGTTACTTGTTGTTCTATTGTACTCAAGTATTTTAGTAAAGTTTAGATTAGACGAATTTGAAAAAATAATATCAATAACTTTGTTTCAATAAATTCATTAAACACTAAAATTGGGAGTTTCATTAAATAAAATGAGCTGGTTTTGACATCTTCACTTTCTTACATATGTTTGTTTTTTTCATTTGTATTTTGATGTTTTTTTTTCTTGGTGGTAATGATGTATTAACATGAAAGAAGCAAATCAGAAATAACCAGAAAAATGAGAACTTACTTTCACCATGAGAGTGAGCCTGTACCATGTGTCCATTTTCAGAATAATTTTCCCTTGAACAATAATATCTTTTCCCGCTAAAATAAAAATATTGACGATAATTTCTTCTTGTGAAGTTCAAAACATTGCACATAAATAAATAGTAAATATATGGCCACACCCTCTGAATGAGGAATAATTACTGCCTGTTTAAAAATAAATTTTGGATTTGATTGATTGATTGATTGATTGATTGAAATATATGATTTAAAATATTCAGACAAAAAATATCCAAAAAATATACATTAAAAATAATGCTTCATTCAATTCAAAATTCATCACGAAAATACCGGTGTCAGTACATGGGACGTACCTGAATCAGATGACAAAATTTATTTGCCATCTTTGGGAAATATATGGAAGAAAACACCTTCTGCTTTGTCCGAGTCGCATCCCCCTTTGTTGACTCGAGCTGCGATAAAAACTCCATCAGAACCGTTCACACTGGGAATGAACACCTCAGCCTGAATATAAAGATTTCTCCTGAAAAAAACAACAATTGTTTAGATTGCATGAAAACAGATATAGATCAGCTTACATTTGAAGGAAGAAAAATTGCCTGAAGCATCCTAAGAAGGAAAAAATACGATTAAGAACATGTTTTTGGCTATTTTTACTTACACAAGGTGTAATTTTTAAAAATTGAAGCAATAATTCAACATGGTTTGAAATACTTTACTATACATATTAATTCATTCAAAATTTTGTTGATAGACTAGATTTACAACATAAAAGCATAATGAAAAACCATCTCTAAAGAGTTGAATGTGTTTTGCTCTAGAGGCTCAAGATGGACATGTTCCCAGGAGGCAAACCACCGATGGAGGACTTTATCAGTTCCTGGTAAGTAGTGTGTAGTCCATTATTAATGTTAAACATACCATATATTCTATATGTGTGAATATTAAGTGTACTAAACATGCAATAACCTTACTTTATTTCTTACTTTATGATGTGAAAAGACAAAGGGATCATATTGCTACAGTATTCCCGTGGAAGGTGGAAGAAAAGTCATTGAAATAGGTAGAGGAAGTGCTCACGTTATGGGTATGCAGTTTCCTGAAACGTCCCACTTACTATGTAATTTCCTTCATAAATAATGAATACATATATGATATTTTAACAGATGATTAAAGTATAGTTCATGTTATATCTTTTATCAATAATTCAGTACTAAATTTGTCCAACAAGCATTATATTTTTTTTTTAATGTTTTGATTGTTTTCACCTGTACACGTTCGACGTATGAAATAATGCTCACGTTATGGGCAGGTCCCGAGGTGCAGTTGTGAATACTATATTCTATGTAAAAATGTCTCTGATTGAAAACCACTTAACAGGTTGCCTGAATTATAGTTATACTAATGCTCTTCAGCAAATGTCTTCAGCAAATATGTATATTAAAACTTATCACATGAATAATTTAACATATATAACCTTACTAGGTGGGAATTATGCACTGTAATAATTTAACATATTATCTCTGTACTATGTTCTTACTTATTTCTGTTATTTCAAATCTAGTGCGTTCCCATGGAGATATACGTAATAATCAACCCTACGATGAATGTGACCATAACGTGAGCACTTCCTCTATTTGTTGCAGATCATTGAAGTCATTAAATTTGAACTGTCTTGGTATATTATGTAGACATATATTCTAGGGTCGGGGTGAAGCTTCTAAGCTTCAAACCTTCGTTTGTCCACCTACATTATATCTTCGAAGGTAACTTTCACAACTGAACCTTCTGGGTGACGCTAATTTGCTTTCATTGCGGTCATTGATTTCATAGTAGAAACCACATTTATCAAGACTTGCATTATCTATTATTTGAACTTTAAACGAAGGCACCTTTAAGATCAAGCGTTTGTTAGTAAATGGTTACGTAATCAACTCACCCGTACAATTATTTTCATACCCTAGTGGCTGGTTATAGGTGGCGATTTGTTACTGATAATTTAACAGGTACATTGTAAGTAGAGACCACAGTAAACAATTAATTGTTTGTCTGCTTTTTATTATTTGTATTACATGCCATGCCTCCTAGTTGAGATGAGATATATGTTTTCGGAGTGTTATCACATATACAATAGTAGCTTACGCACAGTTTCAATTTCCACTATGATTGCCGACTGTGTGTTAAAAATTCATTATTTACTTACCTACTTATCAACGAACGTTCGAAGGCTCGTTCGGTAAAGTGTCCAGAAGGTTCGAAGGCTAAAACCCACCTAAGGTCCCACCTCTAACCTCTAATATATTCGTTAGATGAGAGATGCTATTGGTGACAGTATTAAGTAAAGGTAAAGAAACTGATACTGAGATCCTCCAGATTAAATCAATGTTTATCTAGTAGGGCGAGTCAACAAAAATGGTAGCTGTTCTTCAACTTATCAGTAGGAAGCAGTAAATCTTGACAACCTTGGCCAACCCCAGCCTTATAGTGCAGCTGGTATAATATACTGATTATAAAGCCTTGCATATATGAGCTATGTAATGCATAGTACAAGTGGAGATGATTGATCACAGTACTCATTGATCAATGGTTTTGCACTTTGAGGTATCCGCTGCTGATTGCTCTCACCTGTGGGTTGTTGTTTGGGCTGCGCAGCTACATGAAGGGCTGCCCCAACCCGTGCCAGGACCGCATGGAAGGCAAGACGGTGGTCATCACAGGTGAGCCGCCACATCCACATGCATGAAAATTACTTCATCATAAATTATCGCGTACATAGTTTACTGGAGGTGCAACAGTAATTTTGAATAAATTTTTTTTTCTTTGTTCTGTATTGTAGGTGGTACTAGCGGGATGGGAAAAGAATTGGCTCAAGAAATGGTCACCAGAGGTAACCGCATGTGATGTCTCTGGCTTAAAACTATGTTTAAATGACATGATTATCAAAGCATTCTTTTTATTGCGCGGATAAATAGAATGTCTAAAAAGTAACTGAACAGCTCATCATTTAGTGTGTTTTCCAAGCTTGCTTGGGTTTTTCAATTCAGATAGTTTCTCTCTTCTTTATAGCAAGCACATTCCTATTTCTTTATTTACATAGCTTAAGAGTGTATCAAGTTGCTCTAATAAGACTCGACTCACGACCCCAGGGCTTAACATTAGTCAGTGCCAGCATGCACGGGATCTGGGCCCGAGGCATGCCAGAGGCTGAGGTGGGCATGTAGTCAGCCATGATCACATGCCGGACTGGGCAACAAGAAATTTTGGCAATTTTTTATCATTCTCATGATAGTTCGATGACTTGTTTTAAGTTTAAGTGCAAAGTTTAGATAAATAATATTTACATCCTACTATGTGCAATCCTAATTAAAGAAATTGTTAGACAAAGCATAATTTTATAACGTTATTTACTATTTTCCTTTATTCATTTTATTACTGATTTTTCTCATATGATCCAAAAATGAAACGTTAAAACTTTATTTCTGACATGTTTCTGGTCTACAGAGTGGTACAGACCCCTTTTCAAATTCCAGATTTTGATGTTATATATTACCATGATTGTATTAAACTACAAACTATATTAAAAAATATACACTTGCATCCGTACATCATTGCTATAATGTAATGTCATCAATGTAATTACTTGTAGCAATGTTATTAAAAGTTAACATTAAGCCCTGGACCCTGTGGTTAGTAGACTAGAAGAAAACTATCATCCCAAGACATTACATTATTAGGAATGCGGTTACTGTTTGAAACTATTTGAAGAAGGGAGAGATCAATAATTGAAGTTTATAACTAATTTTCACACCAATTGAAGCATCTCATTCATATTTGCTGTTCTCTATCAGGGGCGAATGTGATCATCACATGCCGAACGATAGAGGCTGGAAAAGCTGCTGTGGACAGCATCCTCGAGGCTACGCAGAATGAGAACAAGAGGATCCGGGCTATTCTTCTTGACTTGGCCAACTTGAAAACTCTACAGGAGTTTGTCCGAACCTTCAAGGTTTGGATAGGAAGTTTTACTATATGAAAATTGAAAATTGTCGAGTATTGTGGAGATATTTTTCTAATTGTTTTTATTTCGATAGCTACATTTCCATTATTTCAATTAAATCATTTGAAAATGTATTGTCAAGGCTCCATAGGAATGACTGATGCACAAAATTTGGGATTGTTTATCGATTATCTTTTTAATTTATAATTTTTTAGATTAAATTATGAACCTAAAAATCTTGAAAATGTTATAAGCTTGAAATAATTTCTTACACCTTGATATTATTTAAAGATTGGAGATATCTTTACCTATGTGTAGAAAATGAAGATGCATAAAAAATATTTTTAAACACCTTGATATGCTAGATATATTTTGAAATACCAAATCCCTTCTGTTCAACCACATGATGTTAAGAATCACTTTATTTTTGTCTTAAAATATACCATGTTTGTATTCCTTTTTTTTGTCCCAATATAACATTTCTATCCCTTTTTGAGCGATTTCTCGTGCTGATTCCAAAACTCTTTTCTAAAGGGTACTAGTTCTTCTATGTTCTCTGCTTAATCCTGCTTACTCTATTGACATATCGAAAGACTTCTCACATTCGATTACATCAAGTAGGTTTGGTGGGGCTATATAAGAAGGGATAAAGCTAGTTGGTCAAAAATGAATACACAAGCATGATATTTGAAATCAAAATTTATTTTTGTATTTCATTGACTTATTGAGCACCTGTTGTTTTTTCTCAGAAAGATGAGGACAAGCTGCACCTGCTGGTGAACAACGCAGGTGTGATGGGACATCCCCGGGAGATGACACCGGAGGACAACGACTACTCGCTCCAGGTGACGAGATGATGCTTATTCAATCATTAATTTGGCAACCAAATAATTTTTACTGATACCGTTTTGACTGGTCCTATTACAATTGGCTACTACAATATTTCGCTTATGATTCCATGTGGACCTTTCGGGACAATTTATTTTGGCGCCTTGTCTCAGTGCTGATTCTTTTAGTTTGATGGACGCTCATTTATCCTGGATATGATAGACAAACACATAGTTATTCATTTTAAACATTGATGACTCGTGACGTCATTGTGATTGTGTGTGAGAATTACGCTATGATTCGTTACGTTTTTTTCCCATTTCTTCTCATAGTTGCGACTGTTACGAACGTAAAAAAGTTCTGAAGCTTCCGCAAATTACGGCTCTCTTCAAAACTCGGTTGAAGTTACGTTTAATTCTAATTGTTCCCCTTATATTACGCATTTTACGGAGGTTCCCGTAATAAAAATAATATTTCTAAATGTTCTAAAACCAAGCCGGACATTTTTTAAGTATCAAAGATATACGCCATTGTGCGGAAGGATAAGAAATTATTCTGATTATTACGTTTTTTCTGTTTATTGCGATAATTGTAAGCAACGTAGTTTCGGTGATTGAGCAGTTCCAAGAAAACCATGATAGCCGTAACTTTGTTTGAATTGTTACGAATTATTACGTTTTCTCTAATTTCGTTTCTATTGTGTATCCCTCTGACGATATCAGTACTGTACCTCCATTATTGCCCACAACGGCATGATCATATAAAAAGTACTATGACTCGGTAAATTTTCAAGACATTTTAATTTCGCAAATCCTTCCAAATATGCAAACTTAGGGAAATTAAATTGTACGCAAATTTGTTAAGTTTACAGTATATTCAAAGGGCAATTGTAGTTTACCAGAAAATAGAGGGTTGAAGAAAATACAAATAAAATTCTGCATTGCCATCAGTTGTCATGTTCAAACTTAATTATCTGCAGGTGAATTATTTGGGCCACTTCCTGTTGACGCATCTGTTGCTAGACAACCTGATAGCCGCGGGAAACAGCCGAATCATCAACGTTACGTGCCACGCGCATCGCATAGCGACAATGAACCTTGATGACCTCAATATGGAGAAAGTCACGGATACAGACTACAAACCCGTACGTTGAAGGCTGCTTGGCTGATATTAGCTCCAGCTATGTCATGTTTTACTTGTCACATCTTGGATTTATAATAATCATTAGTCCTAGGTCACAAGTTTTACGTGCGATACTTTGGACAAATAAGTTAATAAAAAGAATATATTCACAGTGACTCTATAAGGTTCAATTCACTTTACAATATTCCTATTCATTGAGACCATACATTTTGGCATCTCTTTAACGATGACAATTTGTGTGTACACAGGGCGAGATGTATGCTCAGGCGAAGGCCGCTGTGGTGATGTTCACTCGCCAGATGGCACGTTATCTTGAAGGTGAGCACAGTGCTATAGCCAGGTGTGGTGTAATGAGAAACTCATCAAGTTATGGCTTTTAATAATGGGTAAATTTTCATTATTACAGATTTTGAACAGTTTACAGAAAACATTGAATTTTTTGCCATTAAACATTTTAATGAATTTGGTTTTATGGACCATGCAAAGATAATGTACAATTTCGAATTAACATTGTATTATATGTATGGAAAAAAGTGATTTTTAAAAAGGTCATTTAAAAAACAAGAACATGTGAAAAATCAATTTGTGAATACTTGTCAACAAGAAAAAGCTCTAAAACATTGAAAAGTCAGCAAATTTTGAAAATGCATAATTCTTTATATATATATAGATTATATCATATGAATTATGTATGTATTCAATAAATGTTTGTGAAATTTAATCTTGAAATGTATTTTGTCAGGCAGTTGGTTCAGCATCTTATTATCTGAGCATTTGGAAATATTGTACATTGTGGAGAATATAAAACTACAATTGAGAAACTGAATTTCCATAGAACAGTTTAGATTCCTGTGGTGTGAGCACTTCTCATGTTATTAAGGCGATGTATTATGATGGCCCTTTTTTACTAAGATTTTGTACTCATTTTACCATCTATCAAACGGTTTTGTTATTTACAGGCACAAAGGTAACTTGTAATGTCATGAGCCCAGGTGTGGTGCGATCTCTGCTCTACAGGTATGTTAGTTTTTTACTTCATTTCTAGAGGATAATGCAATAAAATAAAAATTTGTATCCCTTGTTCCGAAAGGAGGCTTCTAGCTTACGTGGGTGAGTTGGCTAAGTATATAGTACAGTGCAACCTCTTATCCTCGTGTCCAGACAGTCGACTATATGCCATATTTTTGTTATGATATTTAACTGTGCACTAGTTAATGTGTATTAACAACTGAACACATGGTCTTGAAAACTCCTATTTTTGCGATGTAAATATTTAAAAGACGGACTATAGAAATTCAGCAAATGCTCATTAATTTTGAGAGCTGAGTTAAGAAATATGCTTCTTGCAGGAATGTTCCCTTGATGAATGGCTTCTTCTACTATTCATTTTTCCCTCTGATTTGGCTTCTGATGAAGACGGCAAAAGATGGAATCCAAACCACACTCTACTGCTCACTATCAAAGGTAAGGCGTCAGAAAATATTGATTCTTTAAGGAGACTTTCTGGAGATAAAAGAATTTTGTGATAAAAAAAATCTCAAAATGTTCTTGTTTTTTATTTTAGTATAAAAGTACATTCATTTCCCTTTTTAAAGATGTATAACACTTAAGGGGTTTCGGGAATAGAATTTGGTTTATGGACCATACAAAAGATCATACAAAATACAATGAAAAATTCAGTCAATGTTAATTTTTCCTGTACCAATATTGTATACATGATCTTTTGTATGGTCCATAAAGCGAATTCTATTCCCGAAACCCCTTAAGAGGGAAATGAATGTACTTTTACACTAAAATAAAAAACAAGCACATTTTGAGAAATGTTTTCTCTTCAAAAAGTCTCGTTAATGATGGGTCGAAAAAATGTTTTAAAATCCTGTAATAATCTAACTGGGATTTCTTTTTATTCATGATACATTGGTATGATGTTGACAATGATGCTCGAGCAATGATGACCTCACATCCATAGATGTGAACCTTTAATGATTTTCAGTATTTTTAGGCATTTTATGTGCAATTGTGTTTCCTGACCACAGTTTATTCACGATATATATGATTTTATTTTTATTTCACAAAAAGCTTTTCATCTCTATAGAGACCTTCTCAATTTTTTAAGTTTGTAACAAAGAAAAATTGTAAAATTGAGAAGGTCTCCATAGAGATGAAAAGCTTTTTGTATAATAAAAATAAAATTATATATATTGTGAATAAACTGTGGTAAGGAAAGACAATTGTACATAAAAAGGGACCTACTGCCACGTACATAATACATAGAATACCTTTAATACAGTATGTTAAGGATTTTTCATGTGTCAATTTTTTAAAAGTATAATATGGTCATTTATTAAGATTTTTAGGGTGGTTTTATGAGTTTTATGAACTAATATTGCAGCAGTTACTACACTATAAATGCTATGAAAAATGTTTTGATTAACGATGCTAAATTGTTTGCTTTGTAACGAAAGGATGAAGAGAGCGTTTCTGGAAAACTCTACAGTGAATGCAAAATCACAGATTTTGAAGGTTAGTGTTCTTTTGCTGTTTTTCTACCCAAGTATTATATGATTTTACAACTTAGGCCATCCAAACTTGATCTTATGGATGACCACTTTTTGGGGCTAAAAATATGCATAGGAGGGGTACAGATATTTAAAAAAAAGTTCAACACTAAACCCAGCAGGGGGGAAATAAAATAAAAAATAAATATTTCACAAATATGCCATGGCAGGGGAAATAAAAAAAAAGGTAAAAAAAATCAGTTATTATATTTGCAGTACCAGTAGCATTGTTATGAGCCATTTTACCTCTAATATTTTTGTTTGTCAGTATGTCCGGCATGTGCGACAGTACTAATGCCCAATTCAGCGCAAAAGAGGATTTATCACTGATTATAAAACATTGACACCTATAAATAACGGCGTAATTGATGAAAAAAATAGCAAGAAAACTTATCTAATCATATTATATCCGCCATATTGTCTCACCTGTCAATCACGGAATCAGCCGGCAACAGCCGAGTGGCGCATTCGAATTACTAAACCGCTGTGGCTTCTGCAGTTCTGTTACCAAAGTAATGCGCCACGCATTTCTTTTTATTTGGCATATTCGGTTTTTGTACTCGTTTGCTGACTTCATTATAGCGGGCACAGAGGTGATATTTTACAGGTAAGATGGCGGAAGTAATCGTCGGAACATGAAATATTTAAAAAATGTGACATTTGTGGTTGTAGATCGTCGGGGTATTTAAAAAAGAAGGAAGTATGTGATTTTATTTTATATCGGGGTGTTTTTTAGCACATCGTCGGAATCGTCATCCATAAGATCAAGTTATGATCGCCTTACATGTATTATTGAGAAGTATAGAATACCTAGATGGAATTTTCTTCACATAAATGATGCATCTTCTACCTACTAAATAGGTTCAGTTTGACATATAAAAGATTGAAAAATAACATTTACTGTGTACTCATTAAAAAAGTATATGCCTAGTACTAAATGGAGTTGAAGGAAAGTTTGTCGCCCGTTACATGTTTTAAAACTGATGTCTAATATAAACCAGGCATAGCAGCAGATGACACATTGGCAGCAAAAACTGTGGGATGAAAGTTTCGGTTGGTAGGCCTCAAACCAATCAAAACACTCAAAAAGGAATAGGTGATCAGCAGCAATATGATGAAAACCTTTTTACAGCATCTTTTTCTCCCAAATTATATATAAATCATCATGAATGTGTTTTTAACAAATGTGCAGTATAATACATTTAGTTGCACATCATTGTAAATGTCTTGTGTGCAAATGTGATTTGCAGTATTTATTACTGATTTGAGACCAAATGTTTATAAATGTTCACATTACATACAATCTAAAAGATTTTACTAAAGTACCAGCTCAATGCCATGTGCATTCCTAATTATCATGTAAATTCAGTTAGATTAGCAAGGAGGACAAATTCCAAATCAAGAAAATCTCTGTAACCATATAACATTAAAGCCTCCAAAATCTTCTGCCATGCAAAGTTATAAAAGTTATAAACAGCAAAAGGTAACTTGTAATGTCATGAGCCCAGGTGTGGTGCGATCTCTGCTCTACAGGTATGCTAGTTTTTACTTCATTTCTAGAGGATAATGCAATAAAATAAAAAATTTGTCTCCCTTGTTCCAAAAGGAGGCTTCCCAGCTTACGTGGTTGAGTTGGCTAAGTATGAAGCACAGTGCAACCTCTTATCCTCGTTCCAGACAGTCGACTATATGCCATATTTTGTCATGATTTTTAACTGTGCACTAGTTAACAACTAAACACATGGTGTTGAAAAACTATTTTGCAATGTAAATATTTAAAAAGACGGACTACTGAAATTCAGCAAATGCTCATTAATTTTGGATAGCTGAGCTAAGAAATATGCTTCTTGCAGGAATGTTCCCTTGATGAATGGCTTCTTCTACTATTCATTTTTCCCTCTGATTTGGCTTTTGATGAAGACAGCAAAAAGATGGAATCAAAACCACACTCTACTGCTCACTGTCAAAGGTAAGGCGTCAGAAAATATTGATTCCTTAAGGAGACTTTCTGGAGATAAAAACCACTGATAAAAAAAATCTCAAAATGTTCTTGTTTTTATTTTTAGTATAAAAGTACATTCATTTCCCTTTTTTAAAGATGTATAACACTTTAAATCTTTCGGGAATAGAATTTGGTTTATGGACCATACAAAAGATCATACAAAAGACAATGGAAAATTCAGTCAATGTTAATTTTTTCCTGTACCAATATTGTATACATGATCTTTTGTATGGTCCATAAAGCGAAAATCTATTCGAAACCCTTAAGAGGAAATGAATGTACTTTTACACTAAAATAAAAACAAGCACATTTTGGAAATTTTATCTCCAAAAAGTCTTTAATGATGGGTCGAAAAATGTTTTTAAAATCCTGTAATAATCTAACTGGGGTTTCTTTTTATTCATGATACATTGGTATGATGTTGACAATGATGCTCGGTAATGATGACCTCACATCCATAGATGTGAGCCTTTAATGATTTTCAGTATTTTAGGCATTTTTATGTGCAATTGTGTTTCCCTTGGACCACAGTTTATTCACAATATATATGATTTTTATTTTTATTTCACAAAGTTTTCATCTCTATAGAGACCTTCTCAATTTTTAAGTTTGTAACAAAGAAAAATTGTAAAATTGAGAAGGTCTCCATAGAGATGAAAAGCTTTTTGAAAATAAAAATAAAATTATATATATTGTGAATAAACTGTGAAAAAAGACAATTGTACATAAAATGGGACCTACTGCCACCTACATAATACATAGAATAACTTTAATACAGTATGTTTTAGGATTTTTCATGTGTCAATTTTTTTTTTAAAATGTAATATGGTCATTTATTTTTGTTTTTAGGGTGGTTTTATGAGTTTTATGAACTAATATTGCAGCAGTTACTACACTATAAATGCTATGAAAAATGTTTTGATTAACAATGCTAAATCTTTTGCTTTGTAACGAAAGGATGAAGAGAGCGCGTTCTGGAAAACTCTACAGTGAATGCAAGATCACAGATTTTGAAGGTTAGTGTTCTTTTGCTGTTTTTCTACCCAAGTGTTATATGATTTTACAACATACATGTATTATTGAGAAGTATAGAATACCTAGATGGAATTTTCTTCACATAAATGATGCATCTTCTACCTACTAAATAGGTTCAGTTTGACATATAAAAGATTGAAAAATAACATTTACTGTGTACTCATTAAAAAAGTATATGCCTAGTACTAAATGGAGTTGAAGGAAAGTTTGTCGCCCGTTACATGTTTTAAAACTGATGTCTAATATAAACCAGGCATAGCAGCAGATGACACATTGGCAGCGCGTCTGTGGGATGAAAGTTTCCGGTTGGTAGGCCTCAAACCAATCAAAACACTCAAAAAGGAATAGGTGATCAGCAGCAATATGATGAAAACCTTTTACAGCATCTTTTTCTCCCAAATTATATATAAATCATCATGAATGTGTTTTAACAAATGTGCAGTATAATACATTTAGTATGCCATCATTGTAAATGTCTTGTGTGCAAATGTGATTTGCAGTATTTATTGGGTGATTTGAGACCAAATGTACTAAATGTTCACATTACATACAATCTAAAAGATTTTCGCAGTACCAGCTCAATGCCATGTACATTCCTAATTATCATGTAAATTCAGTTAGATTTTAATTTTTATACTATTGCCTATTAGTTTATCTTTTTTTAGACAATAGTGGCAGGAATCACAAATAAAATTTAGTGTTTATAGTTAGTAAATCCCAATTTGTACACCATAAGGCTTGAATTGTTAGTTAATATGGTAAATCTTAAGTGTAAAAATCGTAATATTGATAGTTGGTTAATAATTGTTTTTAATTTAAGAAGAAAAAACCCGGTGCTATTTATGAAGTTAATTTCCCTGTTATTTGATCATTGCCTTTGAAACTTTACAATTAAGTGTTCATGCCTCTTGATTTTTTTTTTTGTTGTCTCATACCTTTAGTATATGAAGGATAAGTGACGTAAAGATGAATACTCATGCTTCAAGATTGCTATTTCAAATGTACTTTTTTTTAATGTATATTTGATTGTATTCACTCCATTGATGTGCAAAAGAATTTGTTCATAGAAAAATCAACTAAATTGATAATAATTACGTTATATTAATGTTTGTAAGCAGCCGTCTTCAACTTTAAAAAAATCTTACTTCATTTTATGATAATTTGTTCTATATTTCTTTGCTGAATCTCACACTAGTAGGATTTTTTGTACGATATTGTAAATTTTATTTTATTTTTTTATATGAAATAAATTTGTACCTAAACTTTGTATTACTTTTTAATATGCTGTTTTCACATCAATACAAGGAATAGAAGACCATTTCAAAAGTATCCGTTTTATTTCACAATTAAAAATACATCGAGAGAAATGCAATTTATTTCTAAAGAACATTTAAGGTCCATGATGGTATTCAGAATTACCAGTTGCATTGTGCTCTATTCAGTTATAGTGCATAGTGGATCAAGAAAAAATTTTCTTCGTACTTAAGTAATTCCTATTTTGATTTTTAGCGTCTTAAACATAATGATAATTACTATGCAAAAAAAAATGAAGACATTTGACGAATCTCATGTTAACACTGTCTGATGTGTATTGCTGAACAGAAATAATATATCTTATAGTCTATTACGTCACATAGAGGAAATATCCATATCTAACTGAATTTTTTCATTTTTTTTACCATAAATTACATTTGAAATTGAGTCCCAGAGTGTATACAAGTATTCACAGTATCCCCATTTTCACTACAAGTCATAGAACTAGTCATTATAATAAAACCATTACAGCAATACTGAGTATATCAAATCAAAATAGTAAAATAATTGAATTAAAATACTGTAAAACTAGAAATGTGTGTGCAAAATTTAATTTGCGAATTTCGTGGGTAGGTGCAAAAGCGCAAACTTAAATAGTCTGTATACATTATCAGCCTATGTAAATTAGGCCAAGGATGGACGAAAATCGCAAAATCAAATAGTCACAAAATAATTTACAGATGAAAATTGCAAAATTTAATAGCCACGAAATATTCTAGTTTTACAGTATGCATCAATATACTGTCACTGGATTGTAGGCAACTCCTTTAAACTCATGTAGCAGCTGCTAGATATCCGGAGCTAATGTGGCAAAGCAGGTAACCGACCTACGGCATTAGATCAATTCTATATATATAAACAGTACCCTTGCTATCCGCACACAAAGCTTTTGTTGAGTAATAATCTCTACCCTGACCCCTCAACAAAAGCAAACAGACAACACAATAACAATAACACAAAAAAACAACGAAAAACAATTAAAGAACAAACACCATAACAAGAAAATCGAAACGAAGACTGGTATAGAATTGGGGAAACAAAGAAAAAGAAAAACGGCGCACCCCTATCTTCAGAGAGGAACTAGATATGCAGAGCGCTCTCCTCACTTCTGGAGCAAATACACAGCCAGCGCTGGGAGTCGCGCGTTTCCGCTGTTAACGGTCCAGCTGCCCACCTGCTGGCCCACACTCACGTCCTCAACACCTTTGGCCCTGAAACTGCCGAGGTCGGCCACGGTGAAGTCGGGGTGCTGTGCCGGGTCGTCTAGAACCTTCACACGGGCCTGCGGGGAGCCACTCTCGTAGGTGAAGCCCAAAATGTCACCGACTGCGACCGGGTACCTGCAGCAAGCGGATGAATTTCTACATGTTCGGAGAGGTCATCCTTTGATTATCTACTTAGAGCTCATATCAGTTTCAACTTCTAGAAGGATTTACATTAGCTTACCGTAAATGTAATTGTGTTACCTAATAGGCCAATAAACGAGCCTCCCCCATTTCCCAGCAAAATAATTCATTTTTATGGCTTTTGCGATGTCCATTAGGGACGGTGCAATATTTAACAGGCGGGGGGGACCGGTGCATATCGAAAAACTTGTCTGAAAAAACGTCTTGTCCCCTGCTGATGTGATGAAAAAAAAACTGATGTCCCATGACTTCTATTCATAAAAAAAGTCTGCGTCCCCTCCAATGAATATTCGCGTGATTAATTTGTACCGATTCGCTCACGTCGAGGTGGGATTTCAGCAGCTGAAAAAAAGTACATGTCCCATGCCCAACGAGAATGAAAAATCATCCGGTCCCCCTACTTTGCACCTTAAAAAAATTACCTGTCCCCCTACCAAATGCACCGGTCCCCCTTCTTGGTAAATATTGCACCGTCCCTTATGGATCTGCTTTTGCACATGACAGAGCTCACCTCTGAGAGCGTGGTAGGTGTAGGGTGATGAGTGAGCTGGGATCTGTCACGTCTAATCTGCTTGTGCCCACCACCTGGTACACGCCGCTTCCCAGGGGACGCCACACATTCAGATGCACCACTCCCGCAACATTGCAATAAACCTGAATAGTACAGCCTTCTTTATCAAATGCAAAGACAATGGGTGGGTCAAACACCATTCCTTTGTTTATGAAGGGTCAAGAAATCCCACATCCCTAATATTTTATGCCTTATTTCCCACATTCCTATTTTTTTTGCTTTATTTCCCACATCTCTAAATCTTTTGGCCTTTTCCCACCCAAATCCCACATTTTCTTTCTACACCCCTCTTCCTCACGTCACTTTTTCCCACATCCCTCTTTTTCTGCCCTTTTTTTCCCACATCCCACTTTGTTATAAACCTGCCCCATTTGTAGATATACACGAGGAAGGTCGCTGAAGAATCGACATATCTGTGCTGGAGCTAGTTCCATCTTGAAACCGAATATTTAGGATTTTATTTTGCATTTATGAAAAAAAACTGAAGAATAAAAGCTAGCTTTTATTGTTTTGTTGTTCTTTTCTAGCTTTAAATTACCAAACCTTATTTATATTGTCACCAAAGTGGTCTAAAGCACAGTGATTTTAATTGTTCTCAAGTGTCACTTGCACCTGACAGCTTAGGTAAAATTCGGGGCAAGGTACAGACACGTTTCAGTGTAGTGACAGTGCTCTGCCAAGCGGCAGTCAGCAGAACTGATAGTCCCGACGACGACGACGACGACGACGGTAATTAAGGACTGTCTGTCCCCTGGTAGACGGTGCGATGCCTCTAAACGTGTGGGATGGTTAGTATCAACAGTAACACACCTGACTACGCCTATATGACAGGTCTGTGGCATATTGGGTAGTGAGTTTGATTGCACAGCCATTCGAAGCTTTACAGTTTTCTACGAAAAGTCACAATATGTAATCCATTTGTTTATTAACTGTTTTTAAGACTGAGGTCTTCTCTTCAAACACACTATCTGCCTGCTGACTTCGTGTCAGTTGACTTTTATATTTCCTTTAAAAGCTAGAGTTGCAGAAAAGAACAACAGCACTATAAATGAAACCATATGCCATATAATAAATAGTATACATATAATCATATTATGGGAAAACCCCAGAAAAAAGCCTGTTTTACACATTTAAACCCGCTTTACACATAGTCAAAAGTGTGCGAATCTGTAGAACGCATAAATACGATTTTGGCGGGTTGTGTACATAGACGTTATGAGGCGGCATTGAACGTAGTAAAAGGCTTATTACACTGATTTGCTGAGCTTGACTTTGCTACTTGCTGGACTGAATAACTTGTACACATACCTTCCACTTGTATACAATGCCAGGCTGTTCGATGCTCCTATCCGGGAAGATGTTACCCGATCCCCCATTGGCTTGAGGCAAGTTGAGGATGGTCCACACAAGAGACGAGTGGGCGACCGGAGACAGAACGACACTTCCAGGCATGGGAGTCAGCTCCACCTGGATTACAAAATGCCATTATAGTTAGTCCCATAGCACGCCACACAATCATAACCCATCTATATATATTGCCGCTCAGCATTATGCCCAAGTCGCAAAAGTTCAGTATACGCCCGGCATCGGTGGATTTCGGTGAATTTTTTGTTTGTTACCGTGCCCCCCCCTTGCCCCCAATTGGCTGTATAACTCGGTGACGTGAACGGGCTCCGGCCTGCAACCGGCCGATGTCCGCATGTATTTCCCTGTCGATGCGCCAGCAGCTACCAGCCGATGGTCGGTGTGAGACATCTGCCAGTGCCCGATAGATAGACAGACGATTTTTGGCTGATCTCTGATGGAACCGGTAATTATTGGCCGACCACCGGCTGATCGCGGGCTGTATATTAGCAGATAACCAGCCAGTGCTCCATTGTTCATTGGCAAAACATTATTTCCAGTAATTTTGCTGTTGCATGACATGCCCCGTGGGCGTGCACCGGCCTAGGGGTATTCCGATGTGGTATTGATGCCACTGCAATGGGAGTGGGAGAGCTCGGTGACAGCAGGTAAAGTCTTGACGTCCCCCGAGCTGCCACCATGCGTTGTTACGCTCCAAATGCCGGCCGGTGATCGGAGAAGCTCAGCCGGTGCCCGGTGAAATCGCATCAGTGGTGCATCGGAATCTCATCGGCCGAGTTATGTGACTTACGCATATAAGGTAAATTAGGTATTGAAAAAGCAAAAGATTGCTCGAACACAGGCAATGTCACTAATAACTATCACTAATAAACATGCGATGAGGATTTTAGAGGGTGCATAGAAAATAACCATCTAGTTTCTGCAATATGATATATGTAATTGTGTGTTGATTACTAAAAAGCTTGAAGGTCCGGAGATCTTTTGGACAGTTTATAGACACTCCTATTATTAAAACGAAAGTGTTCACAGTAAATTACACCTAGATCAAATTTATTAGTGTTTTTTCTCCATCATTAATATAGACGTTTGTGTTTATAAAGAAGTAAAGATTACACTGTTATACAACCGAATGCTAGGGTGCAAACGGATGTCTGCATAATATTATTCCAGTTTCCCCCCAATAGCAGGGAATATATTTTAAATGAATCCCTATTTACTGTTCACGCTATGTTTAATGCCTATGTTAGTTGAAAAAGAACCCGGTGGGGAGCAACCCGGTGGGGAGGGGGCGGGGGCGGTGGCACTACCATATATCGGTCGACGGGTATGCTCCCCCCGCTCCGAATGGCAAACCTTTTCCACCCTACCTCGCAGCTATGAATGCCCCTACTTTTCACTGTCCAGCAGCTATGAAATGGCATTTTGTGATGCCCAGTAGCTATGAAAACTCTATATTAGGACAGCAGCTATAAAGTATCTCTCTTCTAATATGACAGCAGCTATAAAGTACCTCTCTTCCCATCACAGGTGTCTCATTTGTCATTTTCATGTTTATTCCCCTTTCATTCCAACTGCTTGCTAGGGGAGTGTAGTTCTAACGGCAGCTATGAGTGCCCCTACTTTTCACTGTCCAGCAGCTATGAAATACCTAACTTTTATCATATCCAGCTATGAAATAGTTTTTTTTAATGAAAGTTAGCAATGAAATGGCGCATCGAATTTTTTTTTCGGGAGGAGCATCCCCGTCTGTTATCAAGGGAAGTACCCCCCCCCCCCCGTGAAAAAGAACCAGAGTAGGCGTAACACAGATGCAAACCTATAGAGTATTCGTGAAGTAGGGCCTGATTGTGGTTTCGAACCCTATTAGAAGTAGACCCCTAAAAAAAGCTAACCTCGTCAGTGTCGTAGAGCAGACACACGCCCGTGGCGGCGGCGGCCGGCACCTGGTAGACGAGGCATGTGTCGTGCCGTCGGCACCGCGCGCCGCACTCCAACACGCCGCCCGTCACGCCCGCCAGCTCGGCTACGGGCGACCCCGCCGCCGCCGCCACCGCGGAGTCCGAGTGGCGTGCGTAGTAGTCGTCACACGTGGCCAGGTTTACGGTCAAGGCGAGGAAGGCCACACCCAGCAGTGTCGTCACGTTGAGACGCCGCAGCGCCATCTCCCGGTTTTGTGGTTTTGTCGTTTGGAATTATTTTGTACACGTGATTAGATATCCCAGTGATTAGATATTCCAGTTCACTGGTCCATCGAAGTACGAACAATTCTCACTGTTAATAGGACAATTGCAATATCTGTTTCTTACAGATTTCTTGTGGAAATGTAGATATTGTGCAACTTAATGTATAACGAACACATACAGACTGATTATTGTTTTCGGAAATGGCATTAAATTTACTATGCACTTGTAAGACTGATGAAAATGTTTACATAGAACACTAGTGATCATTGGCTTGCAACCTCAACACCCTGCCCCCATTTCACATGGATTATGGTAGTTGTAGCTCCAGGTACTCTGGAAGACGCCGGATTTGTTAATTTCGTGTTGGATCTGCCAAAATAGTCGGTGTGGCAAGCCGTCAGAGGTCCAGATGCTCCACACGATCCAGATAGCCTTCCAGATGATCCAGAAAAGTAAACAGATGGTTCAGATTCCCATAGCTGTTTCATCACCTGATCATGCACCCTCCCGAAGCCTCCAGACAAGGCCAGCTTAATCAAACCGACCCCAGGATCGATGCCCCAAATGAAGTCCATATATATAGCCCCGCGGAGTACCCTTAAAATCAAGCAGATGGTTCAGATTAGCAGATCAATAATCCTGTGTCATAGCATTTCTCAGGTGATTGATAAAAATGTTTTAGGTCAAAACCAGCCACAAGTGGGCATTTCACTCCATGAACTACTGATTCATTCAGGTATTTCCAGACCTAAAACCAGATCATCCCAAACGCTCTCCAGATGACTTAGATAACCCTCCAGATGACCTTAAAAAGCAAGCATACGGTTCAGATTAGCACATCGATAATGTTTTGCCATAAGCCGAAAAAGCACAAACCACTTCTCAGAAGAGGTGATATTTTTCTAGACCACGACTGGTCTGTAGTGGACCATTCCTCCTGGACCTACTGAACTATGCAGATAACACTAAATTTGAAGCCAGATCACCGACGATCATGAAATGATATATCTGGCGTCTTAGGGAGCATGTGGAGCTACCATCCTTCATGTGAAATGGGGGTCGGGGTGTTAGATCTGTTTTGTGAACAATGATCATATATTACCAATGTTTATCCGGATGCATTGCACACGGCAGGATTAAGGGCAAATATTGAATGCGTTGTAGACTATATCTAGGCTCTATACACACGGGGTACATAACATGGATACACTAGAAATCAATATAGTACGTGGTTGCTAGATTTAATACTTGAGCTGCAGCAGGTCCTCTCATATTTATTTAATAGAAGTCAAAACAATGACAGTTCTTTCTACCCGCTTTTTAATATGTCCAAATGGTCCAAAATGTTTTCCAAATTACATAAAGTTTAACGTTTGCATAATACATGTATGTAATCAAAGCTAATTTGTTATTAAAATGTTCTCTATACGCTCCTTTTCAAAGACAGATTATGTAAACATAAGAAAAGCACTTATTAATAATCAGTAAGGCCATTTTTGTCTTCAGTTTTGTTAGCATTATTGATGGTGTGTGGAGATTGAGTGGAGGCTAAATTTTGGGGGTAGGGGTCCTGTTGTTGCAGCACACTCAGCCTTACCATATATAGTGGACAGGCTTTTTACATAACATAAACACTAATATTGATCAACCGGATGCCTTATATTTATTAAGACTAAGCCTCATTGACTCGAAGCTGGAAAAAAACAACAACAACAAAATAGTCCAACCGGGCTAATAAAATAAGAATGAAGATATTATCAAAGAGGGCAAATTGATCATGATTAATTATATACAACGCTCTTTTTTTGCCCGGTGAACAATGTAATTGTTATGTGTGACAATTTGCTGCCCCCAGTCCTACATATTAGGACAGTCAATTTGAACATTGAAATGGAAATTTTGACTAACAAGCAAATGTATGTTTTTTGTCTTCTGTTAGGTCTCAGGAATGAGGGAAACAAATCCCCAAAAATCCAACTTGGGCAAAGTTGATTTTTATGCGCTTTTCAAAATGGCAGCAAAAATTAACAAAATGTTGCCCATAACTAACATAAGGTGAAAAGGGGTACAATCTCGTGATATGGAAATGTCATGCTAAGCTAGTGAGGTCCTATAGTAATTACATATTTGCACATTTCCCTCTATATTGGCAAGGTATGCTGCGCTAAGTACCATGTTTGGTACACGTGCAAGCATTAAATTTCTTTGTTTTACACAAGCACTAAATTTCTTAGCCATTTTAAAAGATTCCCTTATTTTGTTGCCCTGAAATAGAAGTTTTTTTTACCTAAGTTCTTTTATAAAACTCTAGTACACCATCTTATTGTACAAACCCAACTTCAAAATTAAAAAAAAGACATCTTTTAAACTTCAAGATTATCTATTTAATTGAGTCAATGGAGGACTTAATATTTTGTCTAAATAGATAATCTTGACATTTGTGTGTGTGTGTGTGTGTGTGTGTGTGTGTGTGTGTGTGGTGTGGGGGAACATAATTTTTAGGCCTTTTTATGAGCGAATTGTTTATAGGATTCGCCGGGGTGGAGGAGTCATTCTTCGGCCCTTTAATATAAAACGTACATGAAATCAAATATTTTGAAATTCAATGAGAAAATAAACACCGTCAATTGAATAGATTATTACTTACTAAATTTATTTATTCATCTATTTATAGAATATAATGATAGAAATATCACCAAATAATAAACTTAGGGCAGCACTTTTTGTGACACTGTCAATCCAAAAGATACTTAACATTTATAGATTAAGATACCTGTCTTTACACACAATTACTTTCAAATTCATGTATACGCACAAGTGAGCTATTATGGTTACTGATGAAGTCAATTATATTTCTGTAAAGTCCACAAATTGTATGTCCTGCAACATTGCGAGGTTTATGAAACAGTAGCAACACACATTCAATATTATGAAACACAGAATTAACACCAGAATATCTGCAAGCCCATGATCGTTTCTCACATAGAACTGATTATTTTAACAACACACATTTACCATATTCCTGCAATAAAAACATGTCAGGAACAGAAAGCAAGTGCATTGTCCATATGAACAAAGTAAACACATTAACTTAAATATACAATATTTTTCATGGTCTAACAAATAATCCTACATCTCTAAATCAATGATACAAAACAAAGCTGAAATTCAATTACACTGGCAAAATATCATTTATAACACCCCCTAGTCACCCATCAGGGTTCCAGCTACTGTTATCAACATAATCCACATGCAAATGAAAGTAGTCCTTGAAAAAGAGGGGGTCTCCTAGTCGAGAACAGAGGAGGGCCTGGACTTGGCGGGCTCCCACAGTGCAACGCCCTCCCCCCAGGCGGCTCGCTCCCACTGCTCCATGTTGGTGAGCACGGCTTTAGGCAGTTCTTCCAGCTCGGGCAGGATCTCCGCAAGGCTCTTGTACATGGGCAAGCACACGAACTTGAGGAAGCCCACCTGCAACGACCAGGCTCAGAGTGGAAGACGTCTTACAATATCAATTACATACTGACATTAACAATTATTAGTAGTAATACTTGGGGTTGGTGTTAAATCATCATTTTTAGTATTAATCAAAGTTAAATCAAATCATTTCACACGTCTACACACATTAGATCTATAGTCAGAGCAAAGTACAGTTTAACACCGCAAAAATTGCTACAAAAGGTTTCTTAACTGATTCTGGTAGGGAACAGTATACTTTATGATATACTAAAAGTTTACCAAAGTTGGACCACCGGAAAAGTGTTTTTTTCAAGATGGCGGCCACTTATTTAACGTTATCCTAAAAATTACATACCCTAATGACTTGCTAAATTAAGACTTAGACTATATACCAAAGTAATACCACTAACCTAGATGAATACATTGGAACACATATACATTTATGAAGGGGGTTATTAGTGATCACACAACCCTATTGTTTTGGCTTTATTTCCCACATCCCTGGATGTATTGGCCCTTTTCCCATATTACACAAATTTTATATCTTATTCCCCACATCCCGCTTCATTGAAATCCCACATCCTTCTTTTTTGGCCTGTCTTCCCCACATCTCTATTTTTTCAGCCTTTTACCCAACCCCTAAATTCCTTATAAACCCGCCTCAATTATCGTAGCTATATATCTATCTATCTATATATATTTTATGTATTGTCCCCGGGGTATTGTTTGTGACTAAGTTGTTTTTACTGCATTTGTAAATTTACTAATAAATGCTGTTAAATCTTAAGCCTTAAGTTAACTGAAAACTTCTACTTTATCAACTTAGTGGTGCCACTTGCGCATTAATTAGATTTTAATCATTCAAATCACGTACATTTAGTAACACGAGCATATTTCAAAATATTTCCAGTGAGTTCACGAGCTTTATATATCTGGAATTCTCTACACATATTTTAAGAGCTAGTCCAGTTTTAAAAGATAGAATATCGTAAAAAGGAGTTGTAGAAGAATGTCATCGGAAAAAAAATCTTCAGCCTGGTAGAATACCCTTTTGTACAAATGTTGAAATTAAAAACTTTTAAAACTTTTAGTAAAGGATTTGAATTACTCTAGTGGTAGAATAGACAATCAAACATATTATGTAATCTTTAGCCTAATGGCTTTTTCAGGATTAGTGAAGGCCAAGCACAATAACGCTGACTCTAATCAATGTGCTTAAAGAGAAGATTATGAATTTACAACCTGCCCTCACAAGTCCAAATAGACGCCTCACTTAACATGTGTTTACTGGAATTGTAACCAATGTGAAAGTGTATTACAACATATTGTGTGTGGCAATGGTGTATTACTTATACCGGTACGTCAAGTATATAATTCATATTTTATTAATAAAGGTAGTATAGATTTCTGTTAATTGTTTGCTGGCAGGTTGTATGTAAACTTATGAAGTATGTTTTTCCTAATTGTATACAGCATAACCTTTCATTGATGCTACCTCTATAACGAGACAACCTTTCAAAAAAGACTGTTTTTTCACCAAGTCTTAAACCGTAAAGGAGATCACTTCCGAAAAGAGGCTACCTATCTACCGAGGGATTTGAGTTGTACTATTAAGGGGATTGAACTGTTACTTCAGAACCTTCATGGGCTTTAACACAGAACTAATGAAATAAAGTCCTTATATATGAGGGTCCAAATGGGGGTCTCGCTCCCACTTTACACTTGAATTTATCACTTCACACTTAAAATGTAGCTTTCCCCCACTGCACACTTATGCCATTTGCGACTTCACACTATAAGAGCATCGGCACACCTAAATATATGAGAGGTGCACCATATCCGGACAAGAAATGTTGATTGCAACATTTTCGAGTGGATAGAATAGATAAACTTGCAATTTTTAGTGCGCTTACAGACGAATTTGGAAAATTGTGGACACCATAGACTCACTATGAAGGGGTATGGATTATAAGGGGTCAAGAAATTCCACATCCTTAATTTGTTAGCCTTAATTCTCACATTCCCGTTTTTTGCATTTCCCTCCCACATTCCACCTCCTTATAGACCCACCCCTATGAGTGGACTCGTTCTTAACTTGCTGATTTAATTGAAGAGCAGCGATAGACCATGTCAAGTTCAAGCGGACACACAGCTATCAAAACAGGCGAGCAGTGTAGGCCAGCCACCGAATAGTGACCATCACAATGGCAAATCGTGTTTATTATGTGCACGCAAATCAAATGTAAATTAAATATAGGTGACTTCACGTCAGGAGATATCCTGAACATTTCAATATGATGACCACACAGAAAAAAATGTGAGTCACTAGACTTGATTTAAGCAACAACAACAACAACAACAACAACAACAACAACAACAACAACAACAACAACAACAACAACAACAACAACAAAAATCGATTGCGCGTGTGTGTGCAAGAACAGTACATTGCCTCGGCTTATACTGCAACTTATGCTTCTTCACCTTATACTGCAAGGAAAGAAAGAGATAACAAACTGACTGTGTGGTTGCAGATACCCCTGGACAAGCGTGCATCTCCACCGGACTGTTGGATTATTATATTGTCATTTGGTTTTTAGTTTTTGATTGAAAAGGATTGTTGAGAATCGAAAATATGTTCCAAATTAATAAAATAGATTATCAAAATAAATGTAGAATTGTGTTTAGAAAACGATTGAAACAATAACAGCAACAAAGACATCTAAATAGAATGAGACACAGTGCTGTACACCATATAAATAATCTATTTAACCACCGGACTGTGCTACCTGGTGGTTGGGGATGTTTTCTCGGTCGTATCGGTCCATCATCGGGGCGGGCTTGCCCCCCCGGGCACGCTCCTCGTCGCCCTGCGCGTACAGCTCCTCGTACAGTGCCGTCGTGTGCTCCTTCTGCTCTGCCCAGCTCTTGCAGATGACCATTAGGTCAGAGGCGCCCATCATCAAGTCCAACAGGATCTGTCGACAAAGGGACCAAAGCAATCAACACCCATGTCGATGATTCACAGTGCAAAAGTGATTACCAGAAGACCGCGTTACAATAGTCACACATTATGAAGTATGTAGAAAACCATTTGCACTGCTATATATAAGGTCAGCTTTTAAAATATCTTTATATTTTTGCGTGTGAGACAACATTTAGCATTTGTTATCTGCATGCTGCATAATTTCATTGAGGGTTCATTTGGCAATTTACCGTAACACTCGGGCCTGCTTTTCCCAGAGTTACAAGAATCATTTCCAGAGTTATGTAAATCATGATGATTGGGGGACTAGTGCAAGTAGCATTGGAATCAGTATGATGATATATGGATTGTAGTAAAGGATTTTAGTAATATATTTGATAGAGAATGACAGTGTCATTATTCTTTTAAAAAGTGCGCTCATGACGAGGTTTAACTGCAATATGTGACAATTATATATTCAGAGTATGCATGCAACACTAGACATACAATAAGTAATGGTGCTGACGTGGTTGCTTTAATCAGACAATTAAACTTGTATAACTAAACTACAGAAAATATTGATGAAAAATAACCCTTTTGTAGAGACAGACCTTGTAATGTTCTCCGTCTTCAAAAGAGAAGTTTCCAGAGGATGTAAGCTTGGAGATCTCGTCTTTCCTATTTATATAGAGGGCAAGATCAGTAGCCTTGATGGCAGACTTCATGTAGTTAATCATCTTCTTGTAATCTTGTGGCGTGTAGTCACTAAAGATGTTGTGTGCGTCCACCTGTGCAAACACATATCTGTCATTATAGTGTTTCGGATAAGACAAAGAATGAACTATAGTTAAAACTATAAGTGTGGGCATGTGTCAATCCGTTGATGCCTATGTACGCTAATGATTAGAACTTCTGCTTAGTTTTAGATGTCGAGCTAACTCACCCAAGATCCGGGTACATTGCAGTTGTGCTAAACATTCACAATAACGTTCATTGACCTGCCATGTACTTAGTCAGTGTATAGGTGCCATAGAGCAATGTGCATACAGTTAGAGGGGAGTTTGCTCAACACCCACCACCAGACCCGATTGGCAATTGTGCTGTTGTGCTGTTAGCACAATTGCAATTGTGATGTATGCTTCCGCCTGGGCATTTGAAATGATGTTAAAGTCGACTGAACGTATGGAATGAAGACTATAAAACATGTACATTTAGGGGCGGGTGTGAAGGGAGCGTGTGTCCCCACTTCTCCCAGCAAAATATTTCATTTTCATGGAGTTTTCGGCAAGTCCACCATCGGTTGCGCAAATATAACCTATAACATCCCTTAAGTGTGCCCCACTCCCTTTTTCAAATACGTGGATCTGCCAGTGTTAGGGCGAGTTAGTGTGGCTACCTGCAGGATGTTGAGCGTGGTGAAGAAGTGGTGCATCTCCATGGTGGACGTCTCATAAAGCACGGCCAGCGAGTCCTCGCGCTGCTGTAGGAACGTGTTGTTGAAGCCGCGGTGGTCCACGTCATGGCACAGCGACGCCACCAGCAGTGCCTGCAATGGGGGTGTATACAGCCTTGATGGGAATCCAGTCACCAACATTGTTTTCACCAGTCACAAATACATTTAATCATTTGTCACCAGTCATCAAATCACCAGCAACGCCTGCAACAGTGGCAACAAGGGCTTGTAGCGTTCATTGACCGTGGATATGGGTAGGGGATGGTTGAGGGTTTAGATGGGGGGTGGGGATGGGGGAGCTGTTTCCACCCCACACTTGAATCTATTAGTTAATGTCCCACATCACACTTAAATTTGAGCTCTTTCCGTATTGAACATTTGCAAATGTCCTACTTCCTATTGAATTTCAAAGCAAATTTCACACGTCACACTTAATATTTCAGCCATTTCCCACTTCATACTGAAAGGGCGTCGGCACCCTCCTTAGTGGATATGGTGCTGGGTAGATTGTGGTTTCCTTTAACCATTTCACAATGTTGGCTAGATATAGAAATATTAGCCTAACATTTTTAAAAGATTTTTTAGCATCTGGATTCATCATACGGAGAGGTGAAAACCAACTCAAGATGTTTTTTTCTTGACGTTTCAGAGGACTTCCTCCTGGTGGATGTTTACAAGGGGTCAAGAAATCCATTATTATAAGGGGTCAATAAATCCAACATCCCAATTGTTTTTGCCTTACGTCCCACATCCATAATGTTTTGGTCTTTTGTCCCACATCCCACAAATTTTCAGGCTTTTGTCGCACATCCCACTTCCTTGAAGTCCCACATTCCCTTTAGCCTTTTTCCCAACAGCCCTTTTTCAGTCTCCCCCCCGCCCCCGACGTCCCACTTCCTTATAAACCCGCTCTTTTCTTGCTAACCGGTTACTAAAAAGTATTTTTGCTATGTAGATTGTCCATGACTGTAAAATGGGTAGTAATGTTTACCTTCTGTCTGTCTTTGTCGATGAGCTGCCGGGGCTGGATTGTGAGTAACAACATGAACATGGCATGTGCCACGCTAAAACCATGCCGCCAATTGTGGTAGGACAGGGGGCGGTAGTTCTTGCGAATCTAGAATGTGGGATTAAAAAATATGGGATTGAGTACATGATTTATTTACATGTGACATGTCATGCCCTTGTCCTATGATATTTATATATAAAGTAACATTGAATAAATTGGAATATGCAGGTAGCACATAGCATACAGCTGAAACAGATCTTTTGGCTAGACTGTGGATGCCACGTGTTCAAGTCCGTGATAAAAGTCTAGCATCTAGGAAAACGGTTAACGGTTAGGGGTTAAATTATAAATGTTTTTTTTTTCTTGTTGTTGGAGCATGGCCAGCCAATACTTACAGTGAGTGTGAATCGCACCATCTTCTCCATATCGAAAGAGTTTTCCCCAAAGAGTATTGCATACATCTTGATGAACATTTGGGGCAAGTAGGCATTGTAGGCGGGCGCAATGTAGAAGAACAGTGAGAAGAAGTCCTCCGGCAGCTGCTTGTCCTCCACAATGGGTTTCCTCATCACCTAAAGCAGAACATTGGCAGATCCAGGTTTTTGGAAAAGGGGTAGTGCACTTACAGTATTTCATGGGTATTGTACTTGCGACTGGTCACGAAGATGCCAACAGCCTCATGAAAATAAAATGTTTATGTTAAAAAGGCGCGGGGGGGTTATGGTGCGGGGGGGGCGCCACCTGTGCCCACGGGATTTGCCAAAGGCAGAGGACGTGAGAGGCATGCGTTATGCCTCAGTATTCACATGGGAACACAGGAATATATAGGAAAGTATACACGCTACCTGTTCAATATTTACAAAATACATAAGACATAACACAATCTCTGCATAACACCAAGAAGAATAGGAGAATATTTCCTATTACGTAAATGTATTAGAAAAACGTTTTTAAGACGGTATTGATCTTCTAGAAAATGCCTTTTCACTGAAGGGCGTGTAAGGTGAATTATAAGATGAGATACATCTTAGCAAGTATACGAGTGTGTGTGTGACTGTGCAAGTGCGAGTTCGTGGGTGTGTTTGTGTATGACTGTGTGCGAACTGACCTGGGAAATCTCAATCTCAGGCGCGGCACTGTGGTACTGCAACATCTCCAGGGCAACCTACAAACAGCCATATACATTAGATGTACTCACCTGGCACACTCAGGTTATAAATGCTTACATTTAATAAACAACACATTTGAAGTGGCCTAAAAACACAGTGCTTCAACTGTCTTTCTGTGTTGGGCGAGCCTTGCAATGTTGTACATTGCTGATTTTGTGGACCAATTTTCAAACATTTATATTCATGTAAGAATAGGATTGATATGGCAGGATGAAATAAACCATGTATTCTTTCTAAATCAATGCCTGCATTCTAGCAAGAATATTGTTTTGACAGACGAAATAGTGTGCAAATTGTGTGGACCAAAATAAAACATGTAATCGCCGGCTAACCATATTGCTATTATTGTAGTATCAACAATAGAAATATAATACATCTAACAGCTCACGTAGCATAGGGCTGCTCAGTATATAACAGTGAAAGAATATGGTGTATTTGTACAATTTCAATTACAGTGTTCACAACATGGTGCTATTATGCTTCCAACAATGTTTTACAATACCCAACATGGAAGCACTTGTTCAACACGAAGAGAGAGAGAGAGAGTTGGTTGAAGCACTGCGTGTAAAATTTAATTAAATTTATGATGCAGATTACATGGTGTGGAAATGGCAAAACAACTATGCTTGTAATAACAATCTGACCATACCTGGTACATGTTGGTTTGCTTGATGACGTTTGAGTACATCCTGGAGTAGTGGAGTGCAAGTGCACAGTATACGGCGAACATGCAGAACGACGTGGAGTCAGCCTCTGAGAAATAGCTGTCATCCTTGGAAAGAAAGAAAGAAAAAATGCACAGGGAGTGAGTGGGTATGACATAGTGTAGGGCAGTGTACATAATTAACATACATCTATGTTCACAAATCAATGTTTGTATATATGCATGGTGGTAGAGTAGGTTATGCAATGGTAACATTTGCACACAACTGATGACATCTTCATTGCTGACGCATTAGATAACCCGCTTAGACAATCTGCTTCAAGCAAATATTGGAATGATGCTGTGTGGTCATTAGAAGAAAAACTATCAAGGTCCCCATCCCCATTAAGCACTCCACCTCCAAGTCTCTTCCCACTTGTATTGTATAACCTTACTAAACAAAGCCCAACACCATCCATCATCGGCAATACTTGGCACTGACAGATCCAGGTCTTTTAGAAAGAGGGGGGGGGGGGGGGGCACACGTAACATGGGTTTTGTACTCGTGATTGATGGTGGACATGCCACATACCAAATGATAAGTGAAATATTTTGTTGGGAAAAGTTTGGGAGGAGGGGTGCCCTCTGCGCCCCTTGGATCTGTGTTTTTGTATTAGTCCCACCTTTTTGTTAATCATCTGCACGACCCCGATGACCTTGTTGTGGCTGATAATGGGCATACACAGCATGGCGCGCGTGGTGTAGCCAGTGAGCTTGTCCACGCTCTTGTTGAAGCGTGAGTCAGCGTACGCGTCATGGATGTTGATTACCTGCCCAGACGTGGCCACAGCACCCGCGATGCCATTGGTTATAGGAAACCTGCAATGGTGGTCCAACCATACAGCAAAAGAGTTAGTCAATACTTTCAACCTAAATTAATGGGGCGGGTTAAGGAAGTGGGATGTTGAAAAAAAAAAAAAAAAAAAAAAAGAAAAAACAACAACCTTGGTGTGGGTTTTCAAGGAATTGGGATGTGAGATAAAGTCTTCAAATTTGTGGGATTTGGGAAAAATGCCAAAATAATTAGGAATGTTGGAAATAAGGGCCAAAAATATGGTTGTAGGATTTCTTGACCTCTTATGCTCCCCCCTGGTTAATCAGTATGTGTGTGCTCTGTTTCAATTAGGCAATGTTAATGTTTATATATGTTGAATGTTAAGTGGGCCGATGGTCATGTCTATTGGTAGTGAGGGACTTATAAGGTAGGATAATCTGTTCAACAACGTATCAGCTACTAGACCAGAAAGATTATCATCTGATCATGATGATTATCACGATATGAAGAAATTGCAAAGCCTGCACGCTACAATGCAACTCACAATCTTTAAACATAACCTAGAATGAAAGTCCGTTTTAGAGTGCGGGGGTGCTCCATGATAAATACCCCCTCTCACCTGACCTCCTCCCTCTTGCTAAACTTGGGCTTTCCCTCCTCATCAAATTCTCCATCATCAAAGAAATTTGAGTACAGCTCCTGGTTTTCTTCATCCACCATGAACATGGAGCAGCGGTCAGCGCCCATCAGCTCCTGCGAGGGGAAGGTGACAAACGGTCAGTGTGGAAGGCGTATCACTGCCACACTGGCTGGCAGATACAGGTTTTGGAAAAAGGGTATATTGGTGCATCCGCAGTATTTCATGGGTTTCATATGCACAAAGGTTTGAGGAGATGCCAAAACCCTCATGAAAATGAGATATTTTGGGCGATAAAAGGGGAAGAGGTGCGCAACCCCTAAATCTACAACACATGTATCTGAAGGTTGAAGGACACTGGTAGAAAATGAGAGAAGGATATAGCAAATCCTTTCTCCTCCAACACATTTTACTACCTTATTGTGTATTTTGTAAAGCTAATAAACTAGGTTATTTAACTTAGCTTTGCTTAACTTATCTTTAACGATATATGTATTATAACAACTAGTAACATAAAGGCTCTAGAAAGAGCAGACAGCTATAGTAATGAATATTTGATTTTTTAAACACATAATCATAGATGATTATGAAGATGTTATAATACGAACAAGAACCCACCTTGGTGAAAAGCATGATGTGCTCCACGAGTTTGTCCATGACAATGATGTCGTCGAAGATGGTCTTGGAGACCTCCAGCAGGAACTCATTGAAACGCGCCTGCTTTTTTAGCCTGTTGTTCACCTGGGGGAAAACACAGCAAATATAAACTACCTATCACATTGTAATATACCTAACCAACTACAGATCAATATAGTATACTAGATATGTGTTATTACATATGCGTGGGGTAGGAAAATGAGGGAGCATACACAGGTTTCTATTAGAGGCTCTAAAATAGACATACGTTCTTTATATATATTTTTTCATAGTCACATGATTCAGCAGAAATTCGCATCAAACATACCAACGTGCACTCAGTGCCTCCTTTTTCGAAAACCTGAACCTGTTAGATGCATATCATGACAGAGAATGAAATTATTGAGAAATGTTGAAACAGTATGTATGTGTGCAGACTTTGTGGTCCAATTGCGTGAAACAACATACCCGAGCTCGAGCTACCCATAACCCATTATGAACGGTCCTTTGAACTGACCATCTCCATAAATAGCGGACCCTTTTCCATTCACAAATGAGATAGATCTGTAATCGTCGTTATTGGCAGGGCTCAAGTTATTTGCACCACCCAAAAGATATGTTTATCTCTAAGGTAACAGATACTACGTACGTTTTACATTATCATGAGAAATTTGAAGACAACACTAATTAAGAGTGTAAATAAATATTTGTTTAGTGAATTAATAACAATAACTTGACCACTGTCTATAACTTGAGCATTGCCTCTAACTGCAAAATGCTTGTGTAAAGTTAGTGATTTGACAAAATCAAAACGAAGAGCAAGCCAAGTATTGTATTAGTCCAGACTGCTCACAGTTCCTGTTTGAGCTTTCCACATATATACTACCCTTATTGATAAACATTATCTTCATATTATCGCTACACACCGTTGACACCTGTGTTGTTGTTATGACTGAGGGTAGGTTACTACTAGGAATGCTGGCAAGTGATAAGCGGCTATGTTTAACTGGGGCAGCATAAAGTCTCTGTGTGTAGCCGGCTGTGACGTACCTGTGCTTGGTAGAGACAGAGCGAGGCCCAGAGCGAGCAGGCGCACACCATGTGCAGGTCTGAGGGGAAGAAGGGCTTCCAGTCGCGCACCATCTCCAGGATGCCGAGCAGGTCACCGGCCGGGTTGGTGACCGGCACGCACAGCACTGACCGCTTGAGCAGGGCATCGTCCAGACCTACAGCAGCACCGACAGGCAGTTGGTAGATGAGATTAGACGTGTTCAGGAATTTGTAAACCATGTACAACGAAACTAGGGCATAGAATACAGTATTACATATAATCATGGATTATCTTGACTGTCACATGATGTTCCTCGGATGACGCAATAGCGCTCATATGCTGATCCAGGGGGGGGGGGGGCGCCCCCCCTTTTCCCACCAAAATACTTCATTCTCATAGGGTTTTTCATGAAATCCCGTAAGTGCGCCACCTTAAGTGCGTCCCCCCTTTTCCGAAAACCTGGATCTGCCTATGGAGCTTACAAAAAGTATGGCTTATTTACATCATGGTGTCACATGTTGACAAGTGTTAAGTTCATCAGAGATGGTACAGATGCCAGTGATGGGAAGTTACTGGAAAGTTTTATTTACAGAAAATGGATGGCAAATGGATGGATCACGGTTGTAAACCAGCACAGTTACAATTACAAGCTCCATACTGTTTCTGTTGTATAATAGAATCATCACAAGTTCTATAGTGTAGAGTTTCAATTGGTTGGAAATCAGAGTAGTGTACATTATAACAAAAAGTAGCCCTGCGAAGCAGGCAGACTCTAATTATTAATAGTCCAGCCAGTCCACACTTATGTTTAGAAAGATACATCTTCAGATGTTTGTTTAGTGCTTGAATTTTAAACTGTTGTAATAGTTCAAAAGATGTTATAAACATGCCAAACAAATAATAGGTAACTCCTTGCATTTACATTAGAGCAATATTAGCCATATCTAGGGGCCAATCAAATTGACAACAGCTTATTGTTAGCTCTATCCCCCTGTAATCATCTCTTCAAGACTGGCTGGATGTGGACTGTGGCATTAATCATTATAAATGGCACAGTAAACTGGGATGACTCACCAACGCCTTTAGGGAACCTCGAGTCCCCGAGCGGGTCATTGATGAGCAGGGCGGCCCGTGTGTGGGCCACGTAGGCGGCGATGGTGGTGCCTTCCTGCACGGGCTGCCCCGATATGGACGGCTTCACCACCCCGTCCTGGTCCACGCTCACGCGGTACAGCTGCAAGGTGGAGACATCACACTTTTATATACTGCAATATGCGGTTATGGCTTATAGTCTTGACTGTCTTGTTCTCACGAGTTTCCAATTTACACCAGGTCATTAGCACGCTTGTCAAATCAATTGACTATTTCTCACACACTTGTATCTGCAGCATATTAAGAGCATAAAGCTAATCACTCACATAATCACTTAGCAACTCACTCTTTCAACATATCCAAACATATATTACAGATAGGCCTATCGACTTTTGATTGAAGTGAAAATACACTGACGCATATTATGAAGACTTCGGTTTAAGGGTATTACTCTCATTGCAACATGTGCATTGGTTCTGAACATATATTACAGATATGGACTTGTGACAATAGTGAAAATACCCTGCAAGGCCCGCCTCTCTCACCTGTGGGAATCCTGCAAGGCCGGTGCCGCCCACGTACAGCGTCACGGTGTCGGCACGCACGGACAGCGCCAGCACGTGCGCCAGCTCGTACAGCAGCCGCGCCACGTCTACAACACGCCCACACACGAGTAGTGTCGCACACACTCACACGCGCGTGCACACACACATGCGCGTGCACACACACACATGCGCAGATGCATGGCTAGTACCACTCACACACTTATGCACACACATACGCGGCAGGTATCACGTATCACACACACACACACACACACGCACGCACGCACGCACGCACGCACTCACTCACGCACTCACACACACAGTGGCAGATTCAGGTTTTTGAGAAATGATCTCATAGCGTTTGATAGCAGACTTTAAAACACAGCTAGTGTCACAAACATTGTCTGATCCAGGTTATTGAAAAAACATGGGCGAGGGGATTTAGTTAAAACACCTCATGGGTTTCGTAAGAGCCAAACAAAAGAAAACAAAAGAGAAAAAAAAATGAAAATGAAATATTTTGGTGGAAAATGGAGCAGGCGTCCCTAGATTTGCCCATGACACACAGCACCACACATCATGTCTAATCAAGCGGGATGTATTGTTGGAATTATTTAAAGAATGCTTTGCAAGTTGATACCTTTGTCTCGAGTACTTTATTGGTTATGGATCTAGTCATTCAGTATATCTCTGATATGTATTATAAATAACTGGTACTTGCAGGTGCTTACATAGTGCCACGTATGATGTTGACAGAGAAGTCTTGCTCAATGTACTGACTATTTGCCACGTTACCTTGGTGCTGAGCGGTAGTCTCCTCCATCAGTTGTTTCTGTGTCTCTTCCCAGGTGTCCTGGCACATGTACCTGAAACAACAGGAAGACAGTCACCAGCAAGCTTCATGTCTAAACCTTATCATGCATACGTTAAAATGAAAGATTTAGCAATACATGAATAATTTATTAGACAGGTGAGAAAAGGCACCCATGAAATAATATTGTTTCCTGTAATGATTTCTCAAAAAATCATAAAAAAACCGTGAGTGCAAGTCAAAAGGAACATTATTGGCTATTAATGATGGTCAAATGCCTCACCTTGGTTGGGGTCTGGGAAAGTTAACAAACGACCCCTTTGCTAACGTTGTTTGAGTCTCTGCAAGCAGAATAAAATCATTTATTTATGCCTGACTGAGGTCAGCAGATGCACGAGGAAAATACGAAGATAAATAAAAGAAGCACACTGCAGTCTACGCAGAAAAAAACTACTGTTATGCTGGTTTTTGTTAGTTTAACATACAGACAAAGACACAGTCGCATGCACACACAATACACGCACGAACACCCACCCACATCCATGCGCACAGCCACCCACATACTCCCCCACACAATGGTACCTGGTCCAGAGGCCCCGGCTTGCATCACGGTGGGCTTCGAGGCGTCTGCCGCCGCCGCCTCCGCTGCGGCGCCGGTCGCCTCCTCTGCCAACTCGGCTGTCACCTTGTTCCGCAGCCACTCGGCCAGCTGGTCCGAGCACACCGACTCGTAGATGTACTCCTCCAGCACATTGGGGTATGTTCTTAGGTACTGGCACACCTACATGTAATAAAAGGCATGGCCTTGGTCAACAACTGATCCAATCAATACCATACATGCGCAATATTAGATCTATGTCTTGTTTTTAGTGAATTACTAATGACAATACCAGATTGCTGCAAACTAAATCGTGAGATTGTGCACTCAGGCACTAGCACACCTATATATGATGGTCAACAACCAATTCAAACATTGCATACACAGGCTAGGCATTGTTTACAGTGAAGATAACCTGGTGTGGTTCTCAATACGTCATATGTGGTTCTCATTACGTCATGCATGGTCCTCATTACGTCACTTGTGGTTTTCATCACAACATGCGTGGTTCTCATTTACAACACGCGTGGTTCTCATTACGACACATGTGGTTCTTATTTTGTCACACAAGTGGTTGTCATTACGTCATGCGTGGTTCTCATTACATCACTTGTGGTTCTAATTACGTCACTTGTGGTTCTCTTCATGTCACAGGTGGTTCTCATTGAGACACGCGTGGTTCTCATTACATCACGTGGCATGGTTCTCATAACGTCACGCACCTGCTCCTTTGTGATCCCAATCGTGGCTGTCTGGTGGTTGTGGCCGCCGGAGCCGATGTTGCGCTCGGTGCCAGACGCTGAGGAGCTCCCATCCACCATTTGAGGGTCAAGGCCGCGGCCGCTTGCCGGGCACCCCACGCCCACGTGCAGGGCCACGGGCGCCGTTGACGGCTGGCCGGGAAATGGGGCCCGGCGCCGGCGAGGCAAGAAACCATACCTAGCAGTGGGAGAGAGAGGCAGTTAGGAATGTTTTTAAGGCGTCAGGAGGGTGGCTGTTAAGAATGGAGTAGGGGCGATGTTGATAAGAGGATGGTGATTGTACTTTGAATAGGGTGATGTTGATATTGGTAAGGAGCGGAAACTCGAAACAAGGTAGTCGAACAGAATGTTTTATAGCTTTTTATGTTCTTTAATTGGCCATATGGGGTATATATGGGGGTACATTTTTCAGCCAGTGTGGCTTACTGGTGCTTTATTGGGTACGATTTTCCCATTGCTGGTGGTAACACTTATTGGTGCTTTGGTACAACTTACTGGTGTTCATGTTATAACATGGAGCTTTCCCTATAGCATAACACTAGAATATCAATATACAGTATCCAAAATGATACCCTTTTAATAGTAGCTAAATATGTCTCCCCATCATATGAAACTCAATAGGGGTTTAAACATATCAGCATAAAGGTCATTTGGCAAAATATATACCAAATGAAGATGCGTCTGTAAATGCTTATTAAAAGCTTAAAGACGCTAATGATCTTCTCTCTCAAAAATACCTGTCATTTTTAAGATTGTGACCGCCAGTCATGCGTAGAATGCATTTTTTTATATTTCATATGGCACAACTGCATACATTTTTATGCCAAAAAGAGATACACTGTCTTCAAACATCTATTATGCGGTACTGATTATCAAACTATGAAAACAATAGACATTGAATTAAATGTGCATGTGATAGATGTTGACTTACCACATTTTCTTCATTGTCTCCCAATTTATGCAAGATAATTCACGGACAGCTTATTTTAGTACGTTGCCCCCTAGGTGTATACGAACAATTTAATTATCATATAAGAGACATAAGATGTAAGGAACGTGGATAATGTAAAAAAGATCTTAAAAAACTCACGCTGAGCGCTAGTGAGTTGTAGCAAAGCACCAGTTAGTGTAACAAAAAGCACCAGCATGTGGGAAAATCGTACCTTTAAAAGCACCAGTGGACCATATTAGGTGAATCATGTGCCCCCAAAATGTAAACGACAGACAGGTTGAATAATATTACAACATCAAATAACTTACCGTGGACAAACGTGGGTCTTGTCGTTCTCGGGAAAATTTGACATTGCTCAAAGATCTATTTTCATGTTTGAATAATTTACATAATTGCAAGTTGTTTTCTTGCCAAAAAGCAAACCTTTTTTCACAATCGGATTTATAATGATTATATTGAATTAGTATGTTGCATTAGAAGGTATTGCATTAATTCATAAACTTTAAATTTGTGTCGCTATTTCCCATTCCCTGCCCAGTGAAGAAAAGACGAGCGTGTACGTTCAACGCGTGTTTGGTAAACGTTAAACGTTCGTTCTCGAACGCTATTCTCAGAATAACGTTCGTCTTAAAACGAACTACGTAAGGATTGCAGTTTACATACAGATTCAGCATGCGATTGTTAGAGATTTGTTGTATAAATATTGTGCACTTCTAACAATGCGTGATAGTATGTGATTTTGTGAGGTAACTGCAATGCCACGGCTGAGCAAGCGGCTGCCTGCGCTCAGCAACAGTTGTCGGCTGCCACAGGCGGGTGAGTTGTAGACTCCGTAGACACACACGGACAAGGTCGTCATGTTCATTGGAAACTAGTATATGTCTACTTAGTAGAATCTAGATCTAGTACCAGATCTAGTAGACGTCTACTAAAAGAATATGCAGTGCGAGTAGTTTTGATGACCCTGTTAATGAAGATAGCTACGCGCTCTCTCTCTCTCGCATTTACTAGATTTACGGGTGACCTCTCGGGATGCACAAAGACAACCGGAATTAATAGGCAATGAAGATGTCTACACTGCCGAACGTAGATTCTAGAACAAAATCAACTCACACTAGTCTAGATCTACGGCAACTGGCCACTAGATTCTACACCCTTTCAGTATAACGTCCCAGTAGGCAGGCTTTTTCCTGGCAGACCGTCCAATGAATTAATAAATGGAGGTTATTATTAAGCACATATAGGCCTATTGCATACTCGTCGTGGACATATAAAAAATCTACGAATGTCTATTTCCACCAATAAACAATACATGGTAAAGTAGCGTCGGGGTGTCGTCTGTTTCAGCATGGCGGCGGCGGGGTGACGATGAAAGCAGCTCCGCGGTGGCGGCCACGGAGCCACAAGCGGCGGCGGCCTCCGCAGACTTCAGAAGTCGCATCCCCACACGTCGTGTCGGGGCAGCGGCGGCGGTGACACAGGTACAGTACTAATATGGGTAGATGCAAACCGATGGGCCAATGATGAAAATGAGGCCCTTCAGAAAATCCGTCTCGTACAAAGAGGACGTTATGTGACTCCTGCTTGGGTGTTTGGGGCCCTAAAAGAGACATTCAAGCGGCTTATGGCAGAGACGTGGAGTCTCAGCTTTTAAGGCCGTCACCTTTTTCGTCCATGTACTACTAGGACTTCGATTTCTCAACCCCACTTATCATACACGCTTCAATCTATACTGGAATACCTTGTCATGCCACCCTAAATAGCAAGGGCTCACTTTATTGCTCAAATCGTGCATTGAGCCACTGACATCTCAATTAGATCAAAATATACACGGTGCATTAGATGATAATGACACGTCTCTAATGAGCAAAACGTCTCTAATTAGCGAGAGTTTTGCACGGATTAGCTAGAGTTTAGGCTACACTTGGGAAGGGGCATGTACCATGTCCCGACATAAGTGGTGATGTATGATGAACTGGTACTTATATGTCTCAATCGCAGGTCACACTGCTTGTGTTGATTAACACTTTTTATGTCTATTTTGCTAACATGTCTCTCTTTGTATGAAGACGTCGGGGTATATAATCTTGATGAAAATCCAGTCACCAACATGATTTTTCAGCATCGCCAGTCACCACCAATGCATTGTCTTCCATTTAGAATCAATGTAATGTAGGTTCAATCCTACTTCACAAATACAGACAGTTCACAATTCACAGATTCAGGGCAAATAATTCAGCAGAATTTTCCTGTATGACCCCCTCTCTGTATTACAGGCGAGCCGGGTCAGTGCTCTCAGTGGCGGCCGTGCGCGCTCCCTCAGCTACAGTCGCTCGACCCCCGCCCAGCAGCGACACAGCAGCCGCCAGCCTCACCCTGCGGCAACCACAACACCCACCACCGCCGCCGCCAACCAGGCACAGGTGAATATAGACTTGTTGAAAATGCAGTCACCAACATTTTCCCCTAAATCCCCAGTCACCAATACAGTTTATTGTCTTTCACCAATCACCAGGTATTGTTGTTGAATATAGGTTGCATCACATTTCACACACTTAAATACTTAATAGTTGGTTGACAATTTACACTTAAGATTTAGGGCAAATCACCAACCACATTTTTGCCATATGACATCTTCAGGCAGTGAGCCGAGCGGCGGCGGCGGCGGCGACAGAGGGTCGTGGAGGTTGTTCTCGGCCACGTTCAAACTCTGCAATCCCGGTCCTGAGGAGGCCCAATACCGCCCAGGAGCAGAACACTCCAGGTAATCATTTACCATGTACAGTAGAACCTCGAAAATGAAACCACCTCTATAAAGAGACCAATTCTGCTGTCCCAAACCTTCATATACAGACCAACGCGAACCTCTAGTGTCCAGATACCACCTCGCTATTGAGGCCAGTGCCAGTGGTGGTCTTAATGGAGAGGTTCCACTGTATTGTGTAATTTAACATGATGACAGATGTGACTGTGCTATACATATGAAGTGACCGGCACAACCTTGTTAGTTAGAAAAATTGCCAATGCCATTGTTGCTTAAAATAGTGACTGTTAGGCTCAATATTGCTGAAAAGTGTTCACGCAGTTGAAATCTCATTTGAAGTGAAGCTTTCTGTATTCAGCACGGTAGATAGAATGTTACATGCCTCCCTATGACTAAAGCTATAATTATAGACTCCCGACAAAGCAGAGAACGCGAAAATCTGGAGACTCCTGCTGTGACAAGAGACAACATTGGCAGCCACTTACAGCAGGCGGAGGAAACCATCACGGCATACCAGCAGGCACTGCCCAGCCCAAGCCAGCCAGGTCAGTGTGCCAGTCGTCTGTAACTGTATATGTATTGTAATCTGCAAAGCTTTGTACTTTTTCACACACCATGTGATTGGATTGTGCAGCGCTACTCAGTTGCTCAGTTGTTTATGCACTGACCGTGCACGATAGTCAGCAGGCAGGAGAATGTCATTGACAGGGATGGTTACTTTCTTATTCACTATTTGTTACATAATTAAGAGCCAGTTGTTATTCCGGTGGGAGGATAATGTGTCCCATCGAAGTTCTGTGAGCATGGCGGAGACACTGATGTAGATAGGGTAGTCACTAATGGCAAATCGTGCTGCTTTAGCCTCTACGTTGACTTGCTCCAATTTCGCAATGTTCTTCTTGGTGTGAGGGCCCCATACTTGGCGAGCGTGCCATTTCATTATGATTCATGACTTATAATAGATCAACTTGACTGCATTCTGTACTGAAGCATCGATTATAGTCCAGGAACCCTTATGTAAAAGTGTGCTTTAGTTGATGGGGATTCCCCACCACCAACCAGTACGTGTTGTCACCTGGTAGAGGGAGTCTAAGACAATATGTTAGACTGAAGTTAAGTATTTTTGAAATGCCATTTATTGTCCGACTATGGAAACATCCCACCGACTATGGGTTTATATGTAATGGAGCCAGAAGACACTCCTATTTAGGGCTATTCAGCTATTGGAGATTTGTCAGAAAATCATGTATCATTGAAGCCTTTAAGCTCGATATCTATTTGTGCTATATAATCATATGACTCAAGTTAGGTTGTTGATTTTCCTTAATCGGAGGTCATTCTTTGTTGGTCATTTCAGACAGTTTAGCTGATATGGATCGAAGCCTACATGAAGTTCGTAACCTGTGTATCACATCATTTGAACTGGTTGAGCAATACTGTAAGATCTTTCCTGACACTACATCATCAGATGATGTGCTGCAGGCACTGAAATCACGCGCTCCAATTCCAATGCCTCAGGGCTCATTGCTGCAAGAAACAGTGTCAGATACAAATGAGTTTGTCTCTCACAGCAATGTGGACAAAATAACGGAACAGAGTGAACGAACAGCAAGTTGTGATGACGTTCTACTGACAAGACAAGAAGACAACGACAAATCCCTTGCAATGCCATTAGAGGAAAACCATTCGTCTAAAAGAGTATGTGATGTTTTTCCTTCTGATGGTTCAAATCTGGTTGACGAGCCGTCACAAATTATTTCAAATGATGAAGATAGCGCGATACTATCTCTGAATGGTAGAATATTTCTAGACAAGCCTGTCAGTGACGCTATCCTTTTTGCAAGTTCTCTTGATAATGCTATATTTTCAAGTATTATTTCCAACATTAGGGAGTCTCCAAAATTAACAATTGATTTGTCTAAAGAATCATCACACAATAAAATATGTACTGGAGCGTCATTTGATACAATTGCACCTTCTGAAAGACCGTCGACTAGTAGTACATCTTCTAAAGATAATTCTACCGGGTCAGAGACAAGTAAACTCTTTTTCCATAGCAATGTGAATAAAGTCACCCAAAAGAGGGAGCAAACAGAAAGTTGTGATGACGCACTATTGACAAAACAAGAGGACAAATCTTTTAAAGTCCCATTAGAAGAAGAGCAATCTTTCAAGAGAGAATGTGATGTTTTGCCTTCTGATGGATCATATTTGGCTGACAAACCTTCACAAAACATGTCAAATTATGAAGATAGTGACAAAGTCCTATTTGCAAGTTCTGTTGCTAACGACATGTGTTCAAGCATGAAATCCAATGCTACAGATTCTATAAAATTACCAATTGATTTAAAGATGTCTGAAGCATCATCCGACAGTAAAATATGTCCTGAAATCTCATTTGATGGAATAACATATTCTGAAAGACAACCCGATAGTAATGGCTCTTCTGAAAGGAATTTTCATGATACTGTATCTTTTAGGAATATATCCGATAATGTAACATCTTCTGAAATAAGAGCTGATGATGTGATATATTCTGAAAGGGTATTGCACAATGCTACATCTCGTCCACAAACAACAAATAGTGACGTTTTCTGTGAAGGAACCAATGTATCTTCCGACACAGAAGAAGATAACAGTCTAGCAGAATGTGCCTCCGTAAGAAACAAGGATTTGACCTCAGATCTAGAAGTTCATAACACAGAATCTCATGATGAAGAAGAGCAATCTTTCAAGAGAGAATGTGATGTTTTACCTTCTGATGGATCACATTTGGCTGACAAACCTTCACAAAACATGTCAAATGATGAAGATAGTGACAAAGTCCTATTTGCAAGTTCTGTTGCTAACGACATGTGTTCAAGCATGAAATCCAATGTTACAGAGTCTATAAAATTACCAATTGATTTAAAGATGTCTGAAGCATCATCCGACAGTAAAATATGTCCTGAAATGTCATGTGATGGAATAACATATTCTGAAAGACAACCCGATAGTAATAGCTGTTCTGAAAGGAATTCCCATGATACTGTATCTTTTAGAAATATATCCGATAGTGTAACATCTTCTGAAATAAGAGCTGATGATGTGATATATTCTGAAAGGGTATTGCACAATACTACATCTCGTCCAAAAACAACAAATAGTGACGTTTCCTGTGAAGGAACCAATGTATCTTCCGACACAGAAGAAGATAACAGTCTAGCAGAATGTGCCTCCGTAAGAAACAAGGATTTGACTTCAGATCTAGAAGTTCATAACACAGAATCTCATGTTAAAGAGATCCCCTTAGAAAGGAAACGAACTTACAATGTGTTATCAGCAAACACAGCAAATGATGCCTCCTCATTAAAATCGGCATTAGATAGGGATTGGTTGAGGACTCTCGATAACATATGGTTAGAAACAGCAGCTTGCGCACAAGAACTGGCCCCAAAAACAAAACCACAAGAGAGGACAATGCAGGAATCTACAATACATCATAATTTGGTACCAGACATACAGCCACAAGCACACGCCTGTACGGGGGTACAGGTGTCAGGCAATATTGACCCTTTAGCAATGGCAGCAGAAATTGTACCAACCAGTGCTGTGGATCGCATCTGGCTTAGGACACTAGATAAGATTTGGCTGGAGACAGCAAATATAACCACAGAGAATCTATCAAACAGAGACACACAGGACAAATCTGGTAACGAGAGCAAAGCAGGTGTTAGCAGCCAATTGGCGGATGCGACAGATTTAGATAAACAATGCAATTCGGCATCCGAAGAGCCATGTAGGAAAACTGAAAGATTAAGTGACTGCATGTCTAGTTTACACACAGGACTTCTGGATAGTACAAATCAACCAAAATTCAATAGTAACCTAAATGAAAAGATATTTATGGGCGAGTCTAATATGTCTGGTAATATGTCGCAAGGCAACCTACCATCAGGATCAGGCATCCTAGAAGTGACATTACCCGATAACAAGCTGATGTGTTCTGAATCCAAGGAATCAGCAATACTAATGGAAAATTCATCTAGCAGAAGTCTGGAAGAAATCTTATCACTCAGTAAACAGATATTGGAGACTCCTCCACCAGAATATGAGGTCCCTGAAATTGAGGTGTCCGATGATATCATTCTGGAATCTGTGACTGACAACAATATATTTCTAAAGGAGTATTTAGAGAAGTTAGGGACTTCTCACTGTCGAAAAGAACAAGACATGAAACTAAGTTCACCAAGGCGTGCACATCAGTCAGAGAGTGTGCCATATGCACATTACAGTAGAGAGGGTGGTGGGGAAAAGGTTAGTGCAAGAAATGCAGTGACATGTGTGTGTGGCAGAAAATGCTTCAGTAAAGAGGTGCTCCAGCGACATGAAAGCATCAGGAATGAAGGTGTCAATGACAGGTTCCGAAAGAATCTGAAGTTGAGCAACAGCTATACAATACTGGAAAAGAGCTATTGTCGTCTGCAGAACGAAGCAGAGTGTACTGACAATGAACCCACCCACAGAGAAGTAAAGAAGGAAATCATTAATGCAGTGAATATAACTGATGAGGGTGATTTACAACTTGAAAGCAAAGATATTAAGACCAATACTGAAGAAGAAACATTCCCTGTGGATTGTTGCAGTACCAGTACACTACGTAGTTCCTCAAGTTATACTGTTGTAAGGAGTGCATATAATGATTTGGAACAATGGTGGCTACAACAGTGTAATAAGAAAATATTTGCCGAATCAAAACATGATGATGAAGAGAAAGAATACCATCGATTACAGCACAATGAAGATAATGGTAACAGTGATCATGATAAAGATTACCTTACAGTTGAGAAATCACACAATCTTGAGAATGAGAGCATGGGATCAGAAATGAATGTAGCAGTTGGTGAATCAAGTAGTAATGTGAATGGCAACAGATGCTATACTGTTCTGAACTGCGCCACTGATAATACCGACAAAACATGGCTTCAGCAGTGTAAAGAGGAACTGAAATCCCTGAAAACATTTAAGTCTGAAAGTGAGCCTAGTGATAAAAACTACCATATAACATCGAGGCACACAGAAGAGCCTGCAAGAAACAAAAAGAAGCGTACACTGATGGGAAAGATAAATGAATCAAGTCACACTGCATGGGGTAGTGTCAAGCAGAGAGTAGCACAGTTTGAAAGTGGATGCTGTCGAAATAGAGGACAAAAAAATTATGGATATTTTAAAAAGTTTAAGGACAGAATGAGAAATATGAATGGCAAAGCATGTGCGGAAAACAGCAAAGCTGTGATGTCAATCAAGAGAAAACCTTCCATTATTACAAAATGCAGTAACTCAAAGAAATTTCTCCCTTCAACCACAAACAAAGGATGTAAAAAGGCGGCTCGCAATCCCAAACGGGATATAACAAGGAACTTATCATGTGATCCCCAACATAGTTTGCATAGTGGCAAAGAATGTTTGAAGACTGCGCAAGCTTGTTGTACTGCCAGAGAGAATGTTACTACTGGAGAGGTGCTTGGTAATGTGCAACAACACAATCAAAGAGGGAATGGCACAATGAAAACTGAAAGAAAAAGAAGTGGTAAAATTCGACGTGGAGTAGCATCTGCTAAGGCTCTTAAGCATAGTGCATGGACCGTGAGGCATCCTGTGGGAAAGAACACATATTTTATAGTCCACAATAATAGCAAACAGACATATTTTGTTATCAATGAAAAGGAAGATTCACATCGCAGAGACCAATGTACAAGCTCAACACCTAATAAGGCATGTGACATGTCCAACTATGATGTAAAAGTTACACAGGACATGTCTAACTGTGAAAGAAAAGTTGCAGAGGATATGTCCAACTATAACAGAAAAGTTACAGAGGACATGTCCAACCATGAAAGAAAAGTTAAAAAGAACAAAGCAGAGGTTAGTCTCTGTACCAATGTTAAAACTGGTGCTGGAGGAAGTCAACCAAATGCCACAGGAAATGTAAACGACCATATTGATATCAGTGTCAAGGGAATTGACGATAAGAATGAAAAAGATATTGAACCAGCTATCAATAATGCTACATTATCTACTATGATAGACAAGCAAAATGAAAATGGAAGTAAGGAGGAATGTGGGTTAGATAGCAATGTTTGCTTGAAAGGCAATAACAAAATGAACAGCATCCATAGCGAACATACCTCCACTCAAACAGAAGACACTGGTTTTACTAACACCGAGAGTCATGGAAATGATAAAAAACAATTGGCTAGTGATGATAAATTACTAGAAGTTAAAGAAACGTCTATGCCAACTAATCAATCAGTTGTAAAGATGCAAAAGCAAAGCAAGTCTCAAACTGTAACTAAAAGGGGAATTTCAAGCTCCGTAGAGGACAAATGTCCGTTGAGAAAAGAAATAACAATGAAATGTGAAAGACCAATTCGCAAAACTACTAACAATAAGTTGATTAGTGAAAAGAATATTGATGACCCAAACAGTGAAATGTCAACTAATATGGGGAGCAAAGCTACACACTCCTATAAAACCGCCGTCTGTCCAAGGATATCAAATGATTCAAAGGCTAAAAATCACCTTCCTAAATTCAATCACAGTTCAAAAGTCATGCCAAATCTGAGAAAGGATGTAATCATCAAATCAAAATACAAGATTAAAAACCTCCCTACTACCAATAATGGGCGTGGTCCTGTTGTTGCCAAACACATCTCAAATGACGGAATGTCCGTTCCGAACCTCCCAAATAAAACCCTTGAAAAAGGTCGAGTGAAATGTAAAGATCAGCATGTCATCCAGGTATATAATGCTCCATGTGCACGGAATAAAGATAAGGATAAAAGCGAGACTGCAATGACTGACAATCTACCTCTTGATTTTAAGAATGAAATTCTAAACAAAGAACCCAGTACTTCATTAGTTAAAGGCACTTTGGATGAAAAAGAATCTAACTGTACCAACCAGGAGAGAATCAGTCGTAGTAATACATCAGCAAATTCGCGTGAATCTAGAGATCGTCGGTCTAGATCTAGAATACCAATACGTATTCCATTCAGATCTAACAGTGGTCGAGACAAATCCAACAGCAGTAAGCCGGGTACCACAGAAAGTAAAATAAACAGTGTGCAGAACTCTTGCACAAAAATAGTCAATAAGCCCGAGACTGAAGGTGAAATTTCATGTGACTCAAACAAAGGAAACCTTAGGATTGATGTACAGAACATTCTCTGCTGTCAGGAAGATATCATGTTAAAACAAACTCAAGACATAATGAGTAGTGGCGAAGGCGCTATACTTGGCACAGCAGACATGATCAGTAAAATGGACGTCCCGTGTAGTAAAAATTGTACGGACATTGACCTTAAACATGGAAAGGCTGACTCTTTGGCTGACCCACAAGACATATCCGAATTTACGTCCAACATCGTAACTCAATTGAGTAAGTCCAAATCTCTGTGTGACTCACCAAAAGACTGCCTCTACCCTCAAAAGAAAATAACTCCTAGAGCCCGATCTGCCATACCAGTAAAAGTCAGGTGTAAGAAAAACAACACCCCTGCACACTCAAAGAACACGGGTATAAAGCTATGTAATCAACAGAATGATCTTTGCAGTAGCAGTAATAGGACGACTCAAGTTAGGGACGGAAAAATTGTTAAACCTAATAAGGAAATGCGAGGGCGCTGCCAAGATGATGGCAGTTTAAAACGAGTTGTAAGACCCCAGTCACCGGACAAAGAGTTAATGGAACTCAACAAAGCTATGGATCGTGCTTACATAGAATTTGCATCTAATGAAAAGAACAAAAGAAAGAGTGATGTCATCGTAAATACCAATGCGACGAATCACATAAAGGCAGCTATAGTGCCATTAGCTATGAACGGACACAAAGTTTATCATAGCCAGGACATGCCCCATGATGGAGATACGATAGACGCAATGAGCAATAAACAAGCCACTCAGTGTGAAGAGCAACAGAATCGTGAAAAGATTATTGCAGCTCACTTTTCAGAAATAATGAGCACCCGCAATAAGGGCAACGTTGCATGCGTGGACAAACTGCAAGATACAGATATCAAAAATACGGACAATCACAATATCTATGAATCTTGTAAAAGAAAAGAAGAGGTTTGTGACAAAACACCTTGTTATCTGGGTGCAAAGCTTCTCGGCGAGCCATTGGAGCACTGTGTCAGTTCCTTGTCCCTCCAGCAGCAGGAGGACACGGCCCAAGATAGCAATGGTGCTGATGCATGCACGTTGGCCGTTACCAACCCAGTGCATGAGAAAGGGGTGTTGGAAGAGATGCGTGAGGAGGCTCAATCTCCTGCATCGGAAGTTCAAGAGTCCGATACAGTTAGAGATGTCAGTGTCAAGGATTGTATGGATGGCGACAGTATCGGCGGCCCACTTCTTAGTACTGATGGTGTTTGCTGCAAAAGGCACTCACTGATGTTCATCCTCCGGCAGACCTCAGCCGGAATAGCCAAGGTTGAATGTGATGCAAGAATGTGCAAACAGGTGACTGTGAAACCCAACACAAAAAGGGAACGATCATAAATAATGATACCGGGGGGGGGGTCATCAAAAGGTGTGTGTGTGTGTGTGGGGGGGGGGGGGGGTCGTCAACTTTTCTGATTTTTGGGGGGGGGTGTCGCTGAACTTTTTTTTTATCTCGCTACGGCATGTTTTTTTCAAATATTTTCTTTTAGCAATGCAATGACTATATAGATGACTTTTTCTTTAGCTGAGGGTGGGGGGGGGGGTGGGGGTGGGGGGAGTCACTAAACTTTTTAAAATGTTGATGGGGCGTCAGTTAACTTTTTCTTCGCACCCCCCCCCCAAATGGACGACCCCCCCGGTATCGTTATTTATGATCGTTCCCTAATTGATACATACTAATATCTTGAAAACTCTCTTAAAATGTGTTTATATACCGGGTACATCATAATAAATCTAACAGATATTATTTCGTATACTTAGTAGCTCTAAAATTCAATGACCTTTACTTGATTTATGGTTGAGCGTGTATTGTATGATAGGTTTCACGAATTCATTTTTTTTTCAGAAGCAGACGGCGACACGTTCGGCGAGCGCCACTTCTGTGTTGTCATGTGACGAAATGCGCCTGCGCACAGCCTATGACGCAAGATTGACGTCGTGGACTGCGGTTGCACCCTCATCGGCTAGCGAAGGAAATAGTTGCTAAATTCAAGGGTGTTTCAAGCACAGGATTAATATTGTAACACAATTAGACAGTTTTGTATGGACTTGATCTTATTTTTCTAAATTCAATGCCGGCGATGAATTAGTTAGTATTCTTTTAGATTTTATATGTTTGTGCTGGTGTCAAAATATAAGTTAAACATTACATTTTAAACTTGAGACCTTATGTTGAGCAAATATTTAAGTAAGCTTTGTGGAGGTGTATGTTATCAAATGTGTAAATTGGAATATTCTTGGAAAAACATACTATGCAATTGTGACAATCACGTAATGTTAGGTTATGTGCGAAACTTGTAAATGCACATTTCGTTTGATCATGTTTTATATCAAGTTCTCAAATCTGATGAAAGCAATAAATTATGAATTAAATCATTTACTTCTAGGTGTCGATAAGACTTGTTCAAGTTTGTTAGCATTACATATTACATGAGATATTGTTAAATTTTACCCACATTGAAATTATGGTTATTGACACAGTTACACACAAATTATTTTAAATACAGCTACAGGTCTACTGTGGATGACCATTGGAATATTATTAAAAAGATCACTCTTACACAAAGGTTCATTATATACTTTTAACCAGGATAATACAAAGCAATTTGCTTCTACTGTCTTATTCTCAGTGTAGAAAGCTCAGTGTGAATTTCTTTGTATTATCCTGATTAAGAACTAAATAATGAACCTTTGTCTCACTCATCACTCTGTGTTAAATCATGTATTTTGAATCATGACCAAGCTTTAACTTGTCATTTCAAATTCAAAAAATTGAAATCAATAATTACAAGTTTTACTTTATACCAGTGAAATATTTAGAAATTTAAAAATGTTTAAAGTGTTCAAAGAATCGATTGATTGATTCATTGTAACCATGAAAATCATACCACATGCCATTTGTCTTTTCCACGTCAAAATACATAAGCCATGCAAAGTCGTTATCTTCTCCCTATATAAACACAGTTTCAAAGATTGCCTTTGACTCCTATCTTTTATCACAAAGCGAGACTAAGCTTGTGACACTAACAGCACATCCTAATGATCAAGTGTGTACACTTGGAAATAATGGTATTTCAAAAACATATAACGGCATATGAACAAAGAAGATATAATAGATAAAATGTTGAAAAGAAAACAAGTTTCATTATTGTGTTTCATGGTAAAATCTTCAAAATGCCAATGGTTATCAGTAAAATGAAATATAGATAAATGTTGATGGGACATGACTTATTTCATCTGCCGAGGGGAGGTGAGGGACTGTCCCTGTCTGAATGGTGCCCTGCGGCGGCGACATTGTCCGGTGCTGGATCCAATGAGTATTGCGCAATGGTGGCATGTTGTAACTGATTTACACTGTTGGTCTCAGCACTACGGCGCAGCGTTTTGAGCGCCTGATCGTTGAGCTCGGGATGAACTTCCAGAAAGCTGTCCAGTGTTAGAAGGGTCACGAGCTGATAGGCTACCTGCAATGTACAAACTAAATCATGTTTGCATGGCTACACTAATGGGCTTGGTTTGAATAAGGCAAAAATGGTACCACAATATATATGTATCTATTTAGTATATGAATTGTGGTCTATAAATGTGGAGCTCAGTGAGTGTCTTACAAAGAAGGGCATACTATTACTGCTCACATCACATAGGTGATGATCTCAGCCACTACTACTACTCACAAAGAAAGTGCTGATTACAATTCCCTAACAACAGCCCCCTATTACTACTCACATCGGTGATAACCTCAGCCCCTACTACTACTCACAATGAGGGGCACGTTGGGCGGCGCCATGGACAGCGGAGTCTGGTTGTCGTCATTGAGTGCGTTGCGGTCGGCTCCCGCTAACACGAGCCGGTTGATTAGGTGCCAGCGCTCGTAGTACACCGCCCAGTGCAGGGCAGTGTAGCTGTGTGCAGCAGGATGTATCAGTTACTAGTCAAATATTGACAATAGAGGTATTCTTTCTCCAAGTCTATTAGAGGGCTATATGATATCAAAATAGTCATCGCTGTCGTGTGTTCAAGTCGCAGCAGAGGCTATGTGATATAGCACCATAGACTTGGAGAAAGAATCATCATCTAATGTCACTGCTTATACCAAGTCAATCTATTCCTAATATGTCTATGCACATATCGTTCTAGACAACTACAATAAGAATAATAAAACAAACTCAAAACAAAGAATATAATGTGAATGGTCATCTGAAGAGAATATAAATGAAACACCGCACAAAGAACATGGTTAAAAAAGAAAGAATTTATGTTCTACATGTGTAAAAAGCACAAGATATGTTTGTAAATATAGTAAGCTTGTTACATTGTACATTTGTGAAGTACTAATATAAAGACACATAACTGTAAATTTCATACATCACTCTAGTTTCAGGTTTTCTCCCCACATGCCACCTATTTGTACACTTCAAAACAGCCGCCTGCACCCCGCCCAGTAATTTACCCCCATTTTCATATCTCACAGCTATATAAAGGATACAGCTATATATATATATATATATGTATATATATATATATATATATATATATATATATATATATATATATATATAATATATCATATATATATATATATATATATATATATATATATATATATATATATATATATATATATATATATATATATATATATATATATATATATATATATATATATATATATATATATATATATATATTTGGCACAGAATTAATGTACAGTGCTACAGCCTTTCGCCCCCACACCACCCTTAATATTCAAAACACCCAACATCCCACACATCACATACAACCCCGGCCAGGATTAATATGGATGTGTAAAGTCCTCATATATGTATAACGGAATATAACTGTAAATTCCATACATTCCTCTTCGTTCTAGATCCAGCCTTCTGCCCCCCCCCCTTCAACACACCAGACACCCCACTCGCCCCCACGCAGATGGTCACACAGACGACAGACGCAGACATACAGACGGACACACACAGAGACACACGCACACACCCACACATACATGCAACTTACCCGCGCTCTCCATGGTTGCTGACGAGGCGCTTGGCATGGAAGTGGTTGAAGAGCACGGGGACGTCGTGCTTGACGGAGGCGTGCAGCACGTCCAGATCACCCTGCAGGTGCTTCACCATCGACTTGGTCAGCGACTCGTAGTCGCCGTTCTGCAGGCGCCACAGCAGCTCGTGCTTACACATGGCCTCTTCTTCAGCTGCTGGAGCAGCTTCAGCCATTCTGTGTACGAGAGAAGAGGTCAACATCAGTGTTTGATGACGAGTAACCTATGGTGGCGTGTGTGCGGTTTTGGACTTTGCTAACCAGATGGAACCACGGTATAAAGTGAATGTAGTAGTATATAGTCGTGATTCAAGTCTTAATCTTATGACTTAACATTTTACACACATTGGCACACTTGTTGATAAATGGATAATTTCTCACGTACTGACATCTGCAGCACTTTCATCCCAATGACTTTTATGCAATTAACGAGTAGGTACCACGAAGCACTGTGAAACTATTTAGGGATGAAGGTATGATGTATGGAGATGGTGTATCTTGACAGAAATAAGAGTGGTTATTTATTGAATTGAACATATCTAAAAAAACTGATAATACTCCTGCTTCTCCAGATGGTGTGACCACTACAAATGGGGTGGAACTGGGTTGGTTTGCTTCAAGTTAAAGACAGTTGATTGACCTGATTCTATAACGTTGTTGAAAACATCGAATGCGTATGATTGTGCATTTGTGCACATATATTGGAGAAAGCAGTAGATCGTGTTATGTAAGAGGCCGCCAACACATGACGGCTATAAATAACCCAGAGAGAAACAGACATAATGCTTTTGCGAGACATGCCTTGGAACACCACCCTCAAGAAACCCCACAATTCACCATGGAAGTCATAGGAAAATACCGAACACCACTAGAGAGACAAATAGCAGAAGGAATCGAAATATACAATAGCAATAGTAACATTACCATGAACTCTAAGCTTGACCACTACCAACCTGCATTCCATAGACTCATATTCACAAACCAGCTTGCTGACTAAAAATTGACCTTTCATAATACCATGTTAATCTTGATAACCAATATGTATTATTTGTACTGTATTTACACTGTTTTTATATTGTATTTCCATTTTGACAAGGAACCTACATGGTTTGAAAACGTTAATAAAAAAAAATTCAAAATTCAAAATTCAATCTTTGGAAACATCCTTACACAGCATATAAAGAACATTACATAACAAAATGAGACCAAGCGCTGTGTACCAAATCCATAGAAAATCAGAAGGGTGTGACTAGCTATAGAAATATAACAAAAGTCCACATACACGAAAAAGTCGTCGGTTTGATATTTGATTTAGGGCTTGGTCTGATGGTGGATATTGAACAAAGTCCTCACCAACCCCATGCACACTGGTCCGTGCTACCTGCAGATCCGCCAAAATGTGGCCAATAGTGTTCTACCAAAGGCTTTGGACAGATCCTTCTTATGCTCATGTTACCTGTGGCCTTAAGAAACGGGAATTTGCGAATGTGGTTTAGTGGGAATGATATACTTTTTGTAGGTTCACTTTTCGTGCAATGTTGATTATGGGGAATAGCGGTGGGGCTAGGATGGGTGTTTCTATAAAAGTGAAAATGAAAAAGATAACATTCTAATTTGATGAAGCTATGTTTATGATGAATGTGGGTAGTGATTTGCTCCGATAAACACGGTACAAAAGGAAAGATAGCAAGCATACAGGTTTTACTTATAAGTTATATCGTTGTGGTATACAGTTTATCATTTTTCCTTTCAACAACGCTGTATCATTAGGGAAGATATTTACGTACACTTGTAGAACATGGACATACTATAGTAATCGAAAGATTCTTTGAGATTAAGAGAACCTCTCATGTCCTCCAAAGACGGGTCGATAATACACACTGGTGCCAAGTATTCTATTCAGTTTTTAAATCTCAGGTGTAGTTTACATGACAAAAATATTTTCAAGTGCTATTGCAGTAAATAGTATTGGCAGGTCCTGTCCATATTTTCACATTGTTTTGCATTTAGACGAGCAGGCCCCAGATTCCGGCAAATACCAACTCTGCCACCATGTGCATTTGACAAAAGGTTTGAGACTTTAACTACATTAACATTACTGAATATACAATTTTTAAACACACATTTAGCTCAAGCTATATACATACTACAGCTGCCACTGGGTGCATCTGACGACTGCTTTCAAACTTTAGGGTCTAGTCGCACTTGTTTTTGCTTGCAAACAAACTTGCTAAGATTTCAGCATAGTACCGAAAACAGTAGGATTTCTCCCCGGGGTGGGGGGTTGGGGGGTGTGTGTTTCTGAGTATGCTATGGCATTTGTTAAGTACACTGAGAGGGCATGTGATTTTGATCATGCAAACCCATTTTGGCATGGTTTTGATGTAGTTGGAGTTGCATGACATGAACGTGTCTGAAGCTTATGTGGTGGCTTTGACTGTCTGGCTGGTGTAGGTGGAGTGAGACATGTGAAGAAGTACTACTAGGTCTTCTGTGCTGAAAGTCGGTTGAAAACGCGTATATATGTTTACAATCTTGAGCAGATGAGTATTCAACATAAAAAGTTTATATATTGTGTGCCACTATAAAACTATTTTTTGGTTCCACACACAGAATGTTCGTCCCCTCAAGTGAAACAATATATCCTTTACTGTCAGTATGTAAGACTAAGTGATGTGACACTCCAGATCCTGCGGAACTTGGTCTCGTGTTCCACGAATCTGGCTGTTAAAGTTCGTTCAATCTCTCCTCCATATGAAGCCTCACAATCATGAAATTTAATGTGGTACATAGGGCCAATCACACATTCTTTCACAAAAGGATCTTTCAGTCTGAACAGTAACCCAATGATTTCCCAAGATCCCAGTGATGATGAATGATGTCATCACTGCGAACAAGACCGCAGAGGCCGTTAAAAGCTCAGTGTAAATTGCTTTCTATTATCCTGATTAAAAACTATATAATGAACTTTTCTCTCACTCTAATCACTCTTTGTTAAATCATGTATTTAGAAATATGACAAAGTTTTAATTTGTCATTTTAAATTTCAAAAATTGAAGTCAATATTTACATGTTTTACTTTATACAAGTGAAATATTTGGAAATTGCAAAATGTTTAAAGTGTTCAAAGAATAAATTTATTCATTGTAACGTTGAAAACCATACCGCATGCCATTATTCCTTTCCACATTAGAATACATAAGCCGTGCAAAGTCATTACCTTCGCCCTATATAAACACAGTTTCAAAGATTTCCTTTGCCTCCCATCTGTTATAACACATGCAAGACTAAGCTTTGCATATATAGATGTGACTCTGACAGCACGTCCTAATCACCAAGAGTGTACACTTGGAAATAATGGTATTTCAGAAGATATGAACAAAGATGATGTAATAGATAAAATAGTGAAAAGAAAACAAGTCTCATTATTGTGTTTCATGGTAAAATCCTCAATATGCCATGGTTATCATTAAAATTAAAAATGAAATATAGACAAATGTTGATGGCACATGACTCATTTCATCTGCTGAAGAGAGGTGAGGGACTGTCCCTATCTGAATGGTGCCTTGCGGCGGCGGCATTGTCCGGTGCTGGATCCAGTGAGTGTCGCGCAATGGTGGCATGTTGTAACTGGTGTGCACTGTTGATCCCAGCACTAATGCGCAGCGTCTTGAGCTCTTGATCACTGAGCGCAGGATGAACTTCAGAAAGGTGTCCAGTGTTTTGAAGGGTCACGAGCTGATAGGCTACCTGCAATGTACAAACTAAACCATGTATGCATGGTCCCACCGGTGGGCGTACGTGTGGCTTGAATAAGGCAAAAATGGTGCCACCATATATGTGTATGTATTTAGTGTGTGAAATGTGGTCTATAAAAGTGTAGCTCAGTGAATGTCTCACATAGAAGGGCACGTTTACCAGCACCCTACTGTTACTGGCCGCATAGGTGATGATCTCAGCCCTCTACTACTACTCACATCGGTGATGACCTCAGCCACCTACTACCACTACTCACAATGAGGGGCACGTTGGGCGGCGCCATGGACAGCGGAGTCTGGTTGTCGTCATTGAGTGCGTTGCGGTCGGCGGCCGCTGACACGAGCTGGTTGATTAGGTGCCAGCGCTCGTAGTAGACTGCCCAGTGGAGGGCAGTATAGCTGTGTGCAGCAGGATGTATCAGTTACTAGTCAAATATTGACAGTAGAACATTATTTCCCCAAGTCTATACGGCTATATCATATACAATAGTCATCGCTGTCATGGGTTAGAGTCTCAGCAGAGGCCATATGATATAGCACCATTGACTCAGAGAAAGAATCCTCTAATATCAATGCTTATACAACATCAATCTATTTTCAATATGTCTAGTCACATTGTTTTAGTTTAAAGTTCTAATTTTCACAAGTAGCCATTTATATGAGCATTCAGGACAACTACAATAAGAATAATAAAACAAACTCACAACAAAGCATATAATGTGGAATGAAAACATCGCAGAGAGCATGGTCAAAAAAGAAAGAATCTATGTTCTAGATATGTATAAAGCACAAGATATGTTTATAAATTTAGTAAGCTTGTTACATTGTACATTTGTGAAGTACTAATATAAAGACACATAACTGTAAATTTCATACATCCTTCTGGTCTCAGGCTTTCTCCCTATTATATGTACTATTCAAAACAGCTGCCCCCACCCGCCCAGTAACTTACCCCATTTTCATATCTCACAGATATATACTCAGTATGTAGAGGATAGACTTTGTGGCACGGAATAAATGTGCAGTGTTGCAGCCTTTCACCCTTACTAATCAAATCACCCAACATTCCACACATCACATACACTCCGCCCAGGATTAATGTGAATGTGTAAAGTCCTCATATATGTACAAAGCAATATAACTGTAAATTCCATATATTCCTGGTCCCTCTAGATCCAGCCTTCTGCCCCCCCCCCCAATCCAAACACCAGACACCTCACTCACCCCCACGCATACGGTCACACAGACGGACACAGACACATACACGCACCCCCCCCCCACTCCACAGTCACTTACCCACGCTCTCCATGGTTGCTGACTAGGCGCTTGGCGTGGGAGAGGTTGAAGAGCACGGGGACGTCGTGCTTGATGGAGGCGTGCAACACGTCCAGGTCACCCTGCAGGTGCTTCACCATCGACCTCGTCAGCGATTCATGCTCGCCGTTCTGCACGAGCCACAGCAGCTCATGCTTGGTCATGGCCTCTTCTTCTTCTGCTGCTGGAGCAGCTTCAGCCATTCTGTGTACGAGAGAAGAGGTCAACATCAGTGTTTGATGACGAGTAACCTATGGTGGCGTGTGTGCGGTTTTGGACATTGCTAACCAGATGGAACCACGGTATAATGAAATTGTGAATATAGTGGCATATACTTGTGATTCAAGTATTATTCTTATGACTTAACATTTTACACACATTGGCACATTTGTTCATAAATTGATAATTTCTCGCATACTTGCACCTGTAGCACATTAAGTGCACAATCACTCACTCACTTTCACCCCAATGACTTGTACTTAATCAACGTGTAGGTACCATGAAGCAGTGCAAAACTATTTAGGGATGAAGGGATGATGTATGGACGTGTGGATCTTTAGAGGAATATGAGCGGTTATTCATTGAATTGAACATATCTCGAAAAACTGATAATGTCCCTGCTTCTCCAGATGCTGTGACCACTTCAAATGGGGTGGAACTGGGTTGATTTGCTTAGAGTTTAAGGCAGTCGATTGAACCGATTCTATAACGTTGTTGAAAACACTGAACTACCTTATTACATATAATTATTCATTTGCAGAAATTGACACCGACAAGAACAAGAATAACAAATAAACAAAATGTAGAATATTCATTTAGATTACACACGTAAGCAGAAAAAATATCCAATTTCCTAACTGATACAATTCATTACAAGTCTGCTGCCTACGTCGTCACCATATAATTTCATAGAGACCACAGAATAAAATGCAGTAGTCCAGACATCATTGTAAGTAGACTATAGGATTTATAAGACTGGTGCTTGAGGAATGTAGTTGCAATGCCTCTTTTTAGTTTGCGAATATTAAAGAAAATAGCACGTTTGGCATAACAATCTCTAACAGGAGCCCACAGGCCGAAAGTGAGAAAATCAACATCACTTATCCAGGCCAGAACCAAGCTGGAGTGTGCTATTTCCCCCAGGAAAACATTATCATTTGTGCAACATTGGCCATAATCCAACTGACGGAAGAGATGCTTCTATTCCATGTTTCCATTACTTCCTATTGTAATCTTATTGGCGGCACTTATTAATACATAACAAGAGCACATAAGCCGAAAGCACAAATCACTTTTCATGAGAGGGGATAACATTCGTTTAGCCCACAACCAGTCAGAAGTGTGCCGTTCCCACCCGAACCAGCCAGATCACCCCAAATTTGAGGCCAGAACACACTTGACCCACCTTGAAATGATACTAAGCTTCTGGCGTCCTCTTGAGCATCTGGAGCTACCACCGTCTATGTGAAATTTTGGGTTAAAACACAACTGGCAAATATTTGATCTACGAAGGGAAGAACAAAGTAAAGATGGTGACACTTGCTTCTTTGCTTGCCCATTATATCAAATGATGGCTCAGATTGGCATCACTCAATCAATTTTTGCTTTGATATTGATAGGCCAATGGTAATGGCCGCCAATTGCATGCAGCTGCTTTTGCAGCAAGTTC
>CM032668.1:38472315-38510050 GCA_019095985.1 Streblospio benedicti | reverse complement strand
TGTGCCGTTCCCACCCGAACCAGCCAGATCACCCCCCCAAATTTGAGGCCAGAACACACTTGACCCACCTTGAAATGATACTAAGCTTCTGGCGTCCTCTTGAGCATCTGGAGCTACCACCGTCTATGTGAAATTTTGGGTTAAAACACAACTGGCAAATATTTGATCTACGAAGGGAAGAACAAAGTAAAGATGGTGACACTTTGCTTCTTTGCTTGCCCATTATATCAAATGATGGCTCAGATTGGCATCACAATTTTTGCTTTGATCAATCAATTTTTTTTGCTTTCATCACAATTCACTGGCGGCTCAAAGACTACTGATAAAGTCATGCTTTGCATTGTAATGGCCGTGGCAAAATAACCAGTAGTCTATTTGTCCGGCGACCACGACGGACAAATAAGGAGGAGTCTATTTGTCCGGCGGGTACAATTATGTACTATTATGTACGTCGTGTGTTTATATACGACGGCCGTTTGTCCGGCGGGTGTCTGTGTGGGTTACTGTTTATTAAAATAGTTTAGTTAATGTTTTAGTTACCAAGTAAAAACACACACAAGAGCGATTTGGGGGTGAAGGTTTTATTTAGTTACAAAGCTTTTTAGAATAATATAATTGAATGCAAACAAGTTATACATGTATACTAAATTTATGTCAAGATGATTATGCAAGTAGATCTAGCACATGTAATTATGCCAAACATGATGGGCATATCCATATCTTGTTTTTGGGTTCCTTTTTTAAACCCACACACCGTCTATCGTACCACTCTAAACAGTGGTCGCAGTTTATGACATATTGTCCACTTAGCTCCAGGTCACATGCATTGCATAGCCACAAATCTCTCTCTTTTATGGAATGTACTCCACTAGACAGGGCTTCCCATCCTGACGTGGAAAAGTATTTCCGCACCCTTGTAATATCAACCAACTTCTCATCTGATATTTTTGAAAGCATTTTGGTCCATGGCAAAAGATCTTTTGTTTCAGCTGTTTCACCATTTAAAATACTTTCAATTTGTGTTTGAGGTTTTAGAATCCATCCAAGTATTTTCCTCTCTTTCTCTGATCCAGACAACTTAATACAGGGCAAAACTTTAGATGACCTGGACTTTTTGGGGGCAAACCTATCACAGTTGTCTCTGCTCCTTTTGGCCGACCACGTTTTGGCATTCTTGGTGGCAATTTGATATTTGCTTATGGATCCATTTCTACTTCTACAACTGGATTAGCAATCTCTACTTCTACTTCTGGATTCATCTTACTGGGTTCTACCATCGTATTCAACATCGCCTCAGCTTCTGGATTAAACATCTGCTCTGCTTCTCCTACAACTTCTACTTCTTCTTCTTGATAAACAATCTTAATCTGTGACTCTGCTTGTGGTCTCAACATCACCTCGGCTTCGTCATATGTGTGTTTTAGAGACCAGATTAGTTAGTTAGATATAGTTAGATAGATATAGTTAGATTACATTAATTAACCTTATGGATAAAAATTTGCGTATAGGTTTATTTTTCACATGTGAGGTCATGTCTAAACTAATTTGATTACACAGTAACCTAGATGGACAAAAAGGCTACAGATTTATTAGTTAGAGACGGCCGCCGGACTTACAGCCTATCACTCGCCGTACATAACACCAGCCGGACATATAGCCTAATACCTATTTGTCCGGCGGAGTCGCCAGATGAATAGACTACTGGTTATTTTTCCGGCGCGCCGGACCCATAGCCACTGCCAATCAAATACTTCTGTAGTTTTCGAATCTAATGCGGAATTCAATGCCTCCCTTACATTTTTTGACAAAACGTAGGACAGTGAGAAAGTTATTAGTGGATACATTATTAGGACCAGAGTTAAGGAGACTTTCTGGAGATAAAAGAATTTTGAGATAAAAAAATTCTCAAAATGTTCTTGTTTTTTATTTTAGTATAAAAGTACATTCATTTCCCTTTTTAAAGATGTATAACACTTTAGGGGTTTCGGGAATAGAATTTGGTTTATGGACCATACAAAAGATCATACAAAAGACAATAAAAAATTCAGTCAATGTTAATTTTTACTGTACCAATATTGTATACATGATCTTTTGAATGGTCCATAAACCAAATTCCATTCCCGAAACCCCTAAAGTGTTTTACATTTTTAAAAGGGAAATGAATGTACTTTTATACTAAAATAAAAAAAACAAGCACATTTTGAGAAATTCTTTATCTCCAGAAAGTCTCGTGTACTACATGTAATCATATGTGCAACAATATAGCCATTTTACAATATGAAAATCTTCGTCAAATAGTCCCAGTTTTGGGTACGTTTGTGGCCAAGTCCATCCCATATTTAGCGAGAGGGTGAGTTGGCCTCCAATATATTTTATGTGGGTGGTAAAGTATGTTTTATGTAAACCAAAAGGATGGGACTAGCTATGAAAATATAACAAAAGTCTTCATACACAAAAAGACTTAACATACAGGCCCACTGTATGTTTGCACATTTTAAAATGTCGTGAAAGGTCTCTGCTAGGAGTGAAGCTTAATCCAGCTCTTCCGCACAAGCGGACAGGCAGCTGGATGCTTGGGCAGAAAGTCGTCGGTTTGATATTTGATTTAGGGCCTGGTCTGATGGTGGATATTGAACAAACTCCTCAGTAACCCCATGCACACTGGTCCGTGCTACCTGCAGATGCACCAAAATATGGCTAATAGTGTTCCACCAAAGGCTTTGGACAGATCCTTCTTATGCGCATATTACCTCGTGGCCTTGAGAAACGGGAATTTGCGAATGTGGGTAAGTGGGAAGGATAGATACTTTTGTAGTTACACTTTTCGTGCAATGTTAATTATAGGGAATAGCGGTGGGGCTAGGATGGATGTTTCTATTAGTGAAAATGCAAAAGGTAACATACTAATTTGATGGAAGCATTTTATAATGAAAGTGGATAGTGATTTGCTCAGATAAACACCGTACTAAAGGAAAGAGAGTAAGCCTATAGTTTTACTGATAAGTTATATTGTGGTGGGATGCTGGTTTTCATTTTATTCTTTTTAACAAGGCTGTATTATTAGAGAAGATATTCACGTACATATGTAGAACATTGACTCTGTATAGTAATAGAAAAAGATTATTTGAGACTAAGATACATTTCACTCACTTAAGACACATACTAGAGCAGGCAAAGTGTACATCTGATGACTCTTTTCAAACTTTAACTCAATTCATATTACTAATGTTAGAATTTAAAAGTTAAAACGTTGCTCAATATAATATGCACAGGTTAAACGTCTATCTGGACACGTCATGATCTACGCGTATTTCCATCAGCTGTTCCTCCTAGACGGGGGTGAGGGTGTTCGGCGTGAGTGTCATGGTACATGTGTACATTTGATGCCTGGCGACTGGTTTCAAACATCAACTACATCTACATTCATATTACATTTTTATACACACACTGCATATACACAGCTAAAATCTATCTATCTATTCCTACGCCCAGTTCTTTCTCAATTGGCTGCTGTTCTCCGACCTGCTGGATGGGTGTGAGCGTGTTCTGCGCATGCCAGCGCGCGTCCACGGCAAGGGCACTGTTGCGCGGTGCATATGTGTCGCTGAATTCCTCGAGAAGAGCCTGGGTGAGCTGTGCGGCACCGGCCGGCGTAGACATGAGCGCTTCCAAGAACTTGTCGGAGTTCTCCTCCGTGATCAGCAGCCTCACCACCTGGTGTAAAATACTTAACATATAATATCATGTATTGTTTTGGTCCACAAAATTTGCATAGTCTATTTTGTTTGTTGGAGTTCTATCTCCTCCGTGATCAGAAGCTTCACCACCTACAGCAGATCACCTGCTGTCAGTAGTATATGGGTAACCTCAGATCAAATCAGCATTATGATCAGCATCTTTACCCCTGAAACTGCATATATGATATGATATGATATCATTCGGCTGTAATAGGATTTATATCCTGTAGCATGCCATTACGTAATGTAATGACTGTTTCTACGTCAATTTTTGTGCATGTTTCTAACTATTTCACACAGAGATTTAACAGTTTGTACACCTTATAAGTTCTTTACTCGCACTGCACAGTCATCATTATTCAAAATATTGGATAATTTTCAGACTTATGTACATTGATTACCAACACAACCTTAGCAAGGTAATCCTCATTAAAATCTCTTACAATAGCACTTATGAAAATCCTTTCACACACCCTCCACAACCACATGATATTGACCATAGAGTGAGCATGGGAATGGTATACATATGGCAGGATGGTTTCGAGCAACAATCTTGTTTTGACAGACTAAATAGATCATGGAAATAATGGTGGACCAAAATAATACAATTCATAACCTGCTATGCATGTTACTTTTTTTGTATTATCAACTCCGCCGTGATCAGTAGCTTCACCACCTACAAAATCATTTCAATTTTGGCTCAACTAATAGAAATATGTGCAAACACTTTCCAACGTTTCATAACCTGTCAGGTCGATTTTTCAGAGCAGAATTGAAAGTTCTACTGCTGACCACCAGCTGGTGTTATGGCCAGTCTTTTGGTCCAAATGTGACCAAGATTTATTTAAGCACCCTCAACCCCGTTGAAGTTGTCGGTTTTCCTGACCCATGTGGCTTCCTTGATCCATACTTGAGCAAGAATTAGACTATACTTTGAATATAATTCTCTCAGCTGAATAAATCTAATCCCAGCTTCACCACCTGCAGCACGTGAGAGAACCCGTCCTGGTCGTCGCCACAAATGGCTGTGTCCTTGTGTCATATGAATTATCATATTTATATACACGTCTTGCGCAATTAATAATCTTTCTTCTCTCACACACCGTTCTACCACAATAGACATTGCTAAAGACAACTGAAGTCCCACCAGAACCACTCGACATAGTCAAATGGAAGCTTAGGGTTGTAAAATCTGTCATCAACCTTGTCTATTGTGGTAGAAATATGTTTGAAAGATGTGTGTGTGTGCGTGTGTGTGTGTGTGTGTGTGTGTGTGTGTGTGTGTGTGTGTGTGCGTGTGTGTGTGTGTGTGTGTGTGTGTGTGTGTGTGTGTGTGTGTGTGTGTGTGTGTGTGTGTGTGTGTGTGTGTGTGTGTGTGTGTGTGTGTGTGTGTGTGTGTGTGTGTGTGTGTGTGTGTGTGTGTGTGTGTGTGTGTGTGTGTGTGTGTGTGTGTGTGTGTGTGAGAGAGAGAAGATAGAAAATGAAGTGTCATACCAACAGTTACCAATGTAATGTGCTATTTCTATCTTGATCATGAAACATCTTGAGCTTCTCACCTCCATATCGAGCTCGGGTCCTTGAGTGAGCGTCTCCTGGAGTGGTGTGACGCCAGCGTCATTGAGAGCGTTGAGGTCAGGGTCAAACCTGTCAATCATCATGCTGATCATGTCCCATCTCTTGTGCAAACAGGCCCAGTGCAGAGCCGTGTTGCCCCTCTCACCGTGTCTGATGAGAAACAAGTGATCACATTTATTGCAAAGACAGAATTTTTAGACAGTTAACAGTCATTTATAGTTTTGTTGTTCTTCTCTGGTACTTTTCAATTCAAAGTTTTGAAGTTGTATAATCCTTTTGTTAACTTGATAATGAGACTTCAGTCTTGAAAACGGTTTAATAAAAAGGTTTATAGTGTAGGCCTATGCAACTTTAAAACTTCAGCTTTAACACTAGCAGAAAAGAACAACAAAACTAAACTATAAGGGATGATGTACATTTTGTAATCTTTCACTTAAGGGAGGGGTTTTCGTCAAGTTTTGGATATTCCACTTTCTTGTGGGTCTGATATTTTATTGCGCACGCTAAAACTTTTCATATCAGAATTCCACTATTTACTGTTTAAATGTGGCATTAAAACTATATAGAGCAGATTACACACATTAATTAATATTGTGATTACATTCCTAATATATAATAAATATCATTTTATTGCATATATAAGTAATATTTGAATAGATATCACGAAACACTGTGTATTCATTATTCGATTATGTCGCACATATGATGTTTCCACTTTTGGGTGGAAAAGGGGGAGGGTCAAGAAAAGAGAACACTGTTCCACTGTCGGGAGGGACTGCCCGCAGCGATTGCCCCTGGATTTGCCCATGCACAATGGCACCCTCCTCCCCCTCTGTTTGGTCCTGTTTGGCCCACCACTCACTTGTTGATGAGTGGCCCCGGTGTGGGTAGGTAGGCGTTGTAGGCGGGCTGGCAGCCGTGGATGATGGCGGCGTGGTACACCTCCACGTCCAGCCCCAGGCAGCCTAGATAGTCCTGGCTGAGGGCCGCCCACTGGTGGGTGCGGATCTGCTCCAGCACCAGGGCTTTCTTCTCCTGCCGGGAAGGGCCATCGACGGCGGGGGCGTCGCCGGTGGGCATCTGCGGTGATGGAGAGATTGTCAATAGCGTAGCACATCTAATTAAGACCACCTCTCTATTGAGGCCGCTTTTCACGGTCCCAAACCTTCATAAAGCTATAAAGATGAACCTCCATATAAAGACCATTTAACACGAGGACCAAAGGTGGTTCTAATAGAGGTTCTACTAGCATACGTAGTAGGTGGATGTAACGTGCATAAGTTTATATCACTGGCTAACTAGTTAGTCACTCGCGTCTGTATTATACTTCCCTGTGGGGGCCTGCAGATTAATACGGAGACAAAGAGAGAGAAGTCGGTCTTTTTCCTATTTATAGCCACATTCATATTCATAATTTAAAGTATAGTTTATATGGTATTACAGCACATTGGCTCACCTTAACTTTGTATATTCGTGTGTGCTATAGTTACTACTGTTTCTAAAAGCATCTGTCAATTTTGTACACATTTAATTTTGTACAAACTTGACTAAACTTTTTAAATTAGAAACATTAGTAGCTAACACACATGAATATACAAACCCCGAAAAACAAACCTAACATAGTCATTAGGAAAATCAACTTTGGCATTATCTTTGTCATTGTCATACTTGTCATTGATGTGCACTGTACAAATCGACGTCTAGTGTTAAAAAAAGAAGCACCCATCAACAGTCAAGTCGGAGCGTAATGCAGGTGATGGCGTAACCTGGACACTCAAACAGACAAGTAAACATCAGAAAACATCCACTTCAGCACGGATTACATTGTCTAAGAGTCTAAATCATTCAGGAAAACACATCTAATATCTATTACTAATTCTCCGCTTACCATCCTTTAACTGACGTATTTTTTTCCTGCGCACTCTGATCCCGAAAGTTGCAATTACATGTATTTGAAAGCGATGTTGGTTATGAAATATTTGACAAAATAGTGTAAGGAAAATTTGCCTCAATTAATGTTTTGTCCTTTGGAGATTTAGTTTATGTCGTGGATTATAATATGCAATGATTGATTGAAAGCACAGGTATTTGTTTGTGTAAGATCAAAATATGGTCTGCAAAAATATGCAATAAAATCAACTTGTCCAGTATTTTGCACTGTAAGCGTTTCACTACATGACGAATCAAAGAAAAGATGCCATTGATGATGCTCACGCATGTGAACTAAAGTGTAAATTCTTGTAAGAATATAAGTTAAATCACCGTGGTATACTCTAATTTTTCCTTATCAAGAAGGCTAATCAGGACCAATGTTTAGTGAATGTCTAACAGTATTAAGACTGCTACAGACATCACAAGAGCTCAAATCACTTGACATCATAGTAATCAATCCTTCCTTGTTTTCGCCACTGTATCCGCTTCTCCCTCTAGCTTTAATACAGGTATTTACAAAGTTTGTCTTTTACAGCACAATATTTCCTACATTGTTGACAGTTTCGGCAACTAGCTGCTGCCATTTTCAAAACGTGTCTCTGTGCATAAAAGGTCAATCATTACGACCTCCGATGTTGAATATCACGTCGTACACGTGAGAGAGTCGGTAGGCCCCCTCGTCTCTGTTCATGACCTGGATCTGTCCTTGTATCTTTATCGAAACTATCAACAATGTAAGAAATATTGCGTTGTGAAAGATGAACTTGGTAAATATATATGTATTCGAAGGCAATGAACACATCCAAGGATCTAATCCAGGTAATTTTTATGATCTCAATAATGTACACTTAGGATAATTACTAATAGTAGGAGACTAGAGTCCACTAGGGTGGTGACGGTTGATAATGCAGTTTAATTTGGGACCTACTGGCTCCAATAGGGTGTCAATGGAAGTGTATTGGGGTGAGTATCGTCAACAGGGTGGGAGCAGGGTGAAACTTGGAATTTGATGGCCGTCTAATGGCACTAACTAATGTGGAAAAGAAGAAGTAAAGCATAAAACTTGGCTGAACCATTGCTATAGCAGTGGCGTAGGCAGGATTTTACTGATGTGTATGCACAACTACATTTTGAAAAAAAACAGTGCCAAAGGCACTGGAACGAGTGCCGTAGGCACAAAGCCCATCAGGGGGGTCTGGTCCGGGGGGCATTCTCCCCCAGATTTTTTTTGAAGATTGAAGTAAAAATGATTGCATGATATGCAAAAATTATGACTGACTTTAATTACATTTTTTAATAATTTTCTATTCAAATATGAGAAAATCTAATTTTATTTAACCAACCTGTTACATTAATGTCTCTTTTTTACAAAAACATTACACATTTATTTAGTATCTAGACAATACTCTCACTGAGGACCTTCTTGAAACAGCACATTTCAAACTAATGCAACAACATGGTCAAAATAAAGTGCTTTGATATCTTTACTATGTATCAAAATCTCATCTCCATCCAATATGTTGTGGACAAGCGTATATATAATTAGTTTTGTTACACAAATAGTACAATTGGTAGACTTAAAGTACATAAATATTGTGTCAAAATACGGCAATTTTCCCTTCATTAAAACAGGAGAGAGTTTTATTTACCTGCTACCGAACGCACGTAGCTGACGCATCCTCCATCACATATGCTTTGGGATGGCGAACGTACGCACGTATGAATCAATATGGATACGGAATCATCTTCTCATTTTATGTGATGTAAGAAGTATGATCTAAATCAATTTTTGTAATAATTTGTGATCAGAAATTAAAATTCAGTACGCACTGCGTTGTGTGCGTAACAGTAGCTACGGCACTGTATAGTATTGACAACTTCGAGTGGACTTCTATCAGGAGTAGGCCAATTATCGGAGGATGCGTCTCAGTTGCCATAGTATGTCAACACATTGATATAGTCGGCAGTTTGTTGAAAAGTGAAAGCTATAAATGTGTGTACATGAATGTCTAGTGTTTCTGCTTTTATACAATCAATGATATTAATTTACGATGTTTATGAAAGCACAGGACCAGCATGACATATATCATGCTGGTCATGAACACTAGTGTTTCTATTCAGCATCTATTTGATCTGCAGCATTCAAAATTACTCAAGACTTCAATAAGAAAGTCTTAGACCGAACCGCATTGTTTATCACACTGCGGATTTTCAAAACTTTATACTTTTCAAAAGAACATAGGTTTGTGTATGTGCATACTTCGCCAACTGTAAATTAGTCCTTCAATACTCCATACAAAAACTAGTCAGTGCGGACAAGCAGAGGTCACGCCACCTACAGAGTACACAATGCTTATATAGATGGGGACTGAGCGCATTTTATAACTGGTAAGATTATTCTTTATTTAATATTCAAAGCATAAATATAAACGTTTAGCGATGTAACTTAGTGATGGTTTCACTTCGTAATAAGCCTAATGACATCACATGTATTTCTCTAATTTTGTCAGGAATACTATGAAAATGTATATACATGTAGATCTCTATATGGGGGAAGCTATTTTTCTATTTTTATTGTTCTTGTAGAGTAATTGATCATTAGTACTGACATAATGTAAAAACACACAAACTAACGTATTTTGATTACCCATGTAATGTTAATGTGTTTGCCATATATAGGTGAAGTAAAAGGAGCAGAAGCAAAAAATCTCACAAATTCATCAGTGCGCAGTGTCAACCTTGTGACTAGAACGGGCCGACCACCACCACACGGATACAATGAGTGACCACGAGCACCCAGGCATCGCCAGTGCCAAGAGTGCGGATCCACCCACGACAGACGCCGAGTCCGACACAAATAGAACCCCGTCGTTGGTTGAGCTGCGGCAGCAAATGCAAAGTTGGTCACGTCAGGCCACGCGTCACCAGGGCAACAGCCGCCAATCAACGTCCACCGAGAACGTCAAACGTAACGGGCGACACTCACACACAGCAGACGAGCATGATCGCACAGGCGATGATAACACAACCGCTGAAACGGGTGGTGGTGAAACAAGAAGAAATTCAACGGGTCGATACCGCCTCACGGATGCAGCGTCCGAAGAAGACGATGAAGTGAAAGAGCTAATGCTCGCGCAAGCAGTGGTAGAAAACAACGACCCTGGCAGCATGTATTGTTTGAAAGAAGAGCCACAGCCTTCTAGTGGAAGGACTAGCGGAGCTAGTCTACACGCTAGATCCATTAGTGGCGGTTCTGTGAAGAGCCCCGCCCCTAATCGTACTGTATCGAAGAGCATAGACATTCCGGCGATGTCGAGAGCCACTTCTAAGCAAATGAGTGATGTTGCCACTTCCACCTCTGGATTTAATGGCGATGCTCCTGAATTTCACACTCCCGTGCAGTCTTACTCCAGCATCACTGCCATCGCAGGAGGCTCCAGCAGATGTCCCCTAGATGATTTCTCAAGTTCTGATTCTCATGATTCTCGTGGCTCTGGGGAATACACTCGCAGTATTGTTCGATACGATGAGCCCCCTAGTGTCAGCCCCAGCAAAGGATCTGGCTCATACACGCGAACAATCATGGGTCCTCGCAATGACATCACACCTGCTATCGTCAGGTGTGGTGAGGGACTCCGCGATTTGCGCATCCACAAAGGAAACAGTAGTTCAGGTTCAAGCCACTCAACGAGTCAATCAACGAGTCAACCAACAAGTCAATCAATTATTCACGCACACACGAATGGAGGCGATAGTGGCAATTCTAGAGGCATTTGGATGAGAGATGAAAGATTTGTAGGTGATCTAGGCTACCCACCGCCAGAAGAAGGGCCACCTGGCCGTCCATTTGCTGACTTGGCTGCATTTGAAAATGACTATACGATTGGCCAATCGACGGAAAACGGTGTTGGCTACGTTACACTGAGAAATCAGGACAGTCGTGGAGAGGACATTGTGGACAGAAGGCGTGTGACGTTGCGGAGAATGCTTCTGGATTTCTTCGCACTGTTTATTGTGCTGACCTCGGCCATGGCACAACCTTTTATTCCATCACAAAGAAGAGGAGGTGAAGACAGATAATAGATTTTATATTTACACTATGAAGAGGATTTATGTTAAAGGTTTAATTTTGCCTCTGGTAGGATAAAGTCATATTTTAGTGTTTTGTTGTGGCATAAACGGTCATTGCACTGGAATTGAATGCTAATAAACACACATATTCTTTGTGGTGATTCTTCCAGCTGGTATTGCAATGGGGCCTCTCATTGGAGTGTGTGCTTGTAGTTCTGAAACATGTTTGATTGACGTATAATGATCCCATAAGACAATAATTTGTGTCATATGGGTTTTTATGTTTTTATCCCTTTAAATATTTATTATTGATGTTTCTACACAAATACAAAAATAAAGCAATGATGAGAGGACCTTGCTGCCGTTGAAATATTGAATTTAGCTTGCATGTCTATTGCTATAATTATCAATTTTACATTCTATCATTCCGTGCAAAAATCACCGCCAATAACCCACGCTGATTGGTCAATCTCCGTGCTCAATTTTGCGATGGAAAACACGCTCCCAAAAAACCCCACGGTGTTAGTCTAAACTCCTCACAATATCAATACAGCCGCTGACGTAGTAAGGCGTGTTCATGCTGTGCGGAGAGCAACAGTTTAGACTAACTCCTCTGCGCGCTCAAAACTGTAGGAATTGACGTCTCCGCGCGCTCAAAACAAACGAAATTGACTTGAATGTTTAATGTTATATGATTTATTTTAAAATAAAATGGATTTTAGTCATGATAGAATGGTGATTGACCACGAGATTGGAGTGTCAATCGCAAAATTGAGCATGCTGACGTCAGCATGCTCAATTTTGCGATTGACACTCCAATCTCGTGGTCAATTCCTACAATATACATCGGGAAGGACAAACTAAAACATATGCGAAGGAGATTTTAATTTGGTTATTTAAAACCATTCTATGCATAAACAAGTTAGGGCAAACAAATGATGTATTTTTGTTATACACCGTGTAAGTCAGTGCGAAGAACAATGATATTTATGGGCAAAGCCATTAAGTTGATTTAGTGAGAGCCAAAAATGCATGCTAAACGTGTAATTTAAAATCAAATCTAGGTATCGTTATGAATTAAATAAACAAAATTAAGGTGGGCTTTTAAATTCTACATACTATATACCTATAAAGGACTTCGAAACACGATCATAAACGATCTACAACCACTGATAATGTATATTGCATAATTTGTGCTTCAATAAGCTATTTTTTTCCTGTGTGTAAACGTTATGTAATTAGTCTGTTTTCATTATTAGACACTTTAATATCTTACCACGCATCTTCATTATAACTAATGCAACTAATGTTGAATATCATTAAGACCTTAGAGATAGAATGGGCTGCACTGTCGTTACCTGGATGAAAACAAGGTTAAGACTTGCCGATTTTTCGAGGCCTGGACCCGATCGAGACCTACACGGGACCATGTCGACATCTAATTCTTATCTAGTCTCAATAGTCGGGAGCTAGTCGTGTTCTGATCTTCGTGAAAAGTATCCGTCCAAAGCGGAACTAGAAGCGTTTGGTGAAGACGTTAAAAATCAATACTATTTCTGGTTAGTCTTGACCATGTCTTTACCTAGTCTGAACCACGGGTGGATCATGTTCGGACCATGTAAAGCTAGTTCTAACCTAGTCATTCTGGTGTTGGCCATGTTTGGACCTTGTCTCCATTCCTTTTTAGCTCAAGACTAGGTCACAACTTTGTATGAATCCCTATTCCACTATCGTAACCAGCGTCAAAACCAGGTTACGTTATGATAAATTTTCTTGGTCTTTACCACGTCTCCATGGTTGGGATCCTATATGGAGCATGTCTGAACCATGTCCTAACATTATCAAGACCAGTTCTTTACCATGTCTGGATCTTGTTTGGATATTGTTGTCTGATTTTAGCCTGGACCTAGACCTTTACCACGTATCTTTAGATGGTGACCGTGGAATGGGCATCTTTTAAAGTAAAAAATTTGCATCAATGTCTCGATCTGATCCTCGATATCGGCGACTTCTCCAGGTGCCGACTAGGTAAGGAGTAGGTCAAGATAGCGCGATGGAAAGAGGGGGGGGTTAGATTTATTTAATGACGAGGACAAAATCTAGCTTTATTACCAAACTGTCATCACGTCACATCAATCAACCGACCAATCTGATTTGGACAAACTATCAATCAACTAATTTAAAATCAAACGTGTTATGTTGATGCTAAAAAGTCCATTTATCACACTAAAGTCTGCAGTGCCATTCGTCAAAGCCACTGTCAAAATACATGTAAAGTTACTGCTGATTACAGTCAATCAAAACTGCCCATTTGCATACATGTGACTGAATTTGGTCAGTTCTATTCAATCCCTTATAAATATATAGAGAATGGGGATTCACAAGATCAATAGTAGATTATGTTAAAGGAAGTTATGTAACGACCTCACCATTGGTTAGGCGATTCATGATCAACCAACACAATTTTCTATTGATGTCTTTGCAAATATAGTTACCTCTTAACTTTTGTACATTATGATTGTGCTAGGGAGGGTGTGTAGTTCTGAAAACTAACAAACACAATTACAACTCTCTCATTTTATTTTTAATATAATTTCTGAATGATTTTACAGGTCTTCACAATATCTGTTTAGTGGAAAAACTCTTGTCCATGTTCATTCCAGCCAATAAATATTTGAAACAACAGATACATGCACTATGGCTCACTAAAACCACGCTTAGATAGATACATGACAATTGGATAAAATCTAAGACCGAATGGCGTATATACAAGATAGCACATTTGAAACCAAAGAGACAGAAATTCAAGAGAACCAACCAGTGTATTGTCGTTTTAAAAAGTTCTATACATGTACCATGCGGGAGTTCACCAACACAGCGTACATATGATACACACAAGTAGTATTCTGAACGTTACACCATAATAGTCATGACAGTTCGGGTGGTGTGGTGTGGTGTGGTGTGGTGCGGTGCGGTGCGGTGCGGTGTGGTGGTGGGTATGGTGGTGGTGGTGGTGGTGGTGGTGGTGTGTGTGTGTGTGTGTGTGTGTGTGTGTGTGTGTGTGTGTGTGTGTGTGTGTGTGTGTGTGTGTGTGTGTGTGTGTGTGTGTGTGTGTGTGTGTGTGTTGGGGGGGGGTATGCCTTTGCCACCTGCAGTATGAAATCAGTACATAGAAATATGGTGCTACCGCTGAAGATATCAGACCCAAAAATATAATGTCATAAAAGACATAGATCATATGTATATTGTTTTTGATAATGCTCAGTCATAATGTTACTAAAGCGAAGGATGATGTGAATCAAAGCAAAGAAATTTTTATTACTTAATAATATAATGATCTGTCAATATTTGCATGAACATGTAAAATATGTGACCCCAAAAATATACAGACATTCGAAAAATTATGATCCCAAAATATAATGGATGGGCAAATTATGACCCAAAAGTATGATGGACGGCACTAAAAGGTACCCCTATCCGGTGGCATGCCCGTACCTACCCAAACTATTGACCCCGCTCCCCCGCCCACAAAAGCATGGCAGACATGTAATAGTGACTGGGTGTAAAGTGTCGTCTGTACACATTTGTAAAAGCCGGCAGCAGCCAGCAGAATATAGCTACTGCAGCAGGCAGCAGCTGGCACAGCCCGGCAGGTTCATCCCCCGGCGGGGGCGGCCGGGCGTCAGCTGCTGGGTGTCAGTGTGGCCGTTACCATGGCCAGTAGAATGACGCCGACGCATGGACATACCTGAGGGAAGACATGTTGCATGAGTTTATGTAGAAAGGGAGCGTTTAGGCGTTATAAAACACACAGAAATAATACACTAGAACCTCCCACTATGACCATCTCGTATAAAGAGATCACCTGTATAATAAGATGATTTTTTACGCTCCCAAGCCTTCATATAGACCAACGTGAGTCTCCACAAAGAGACCACCTCCCCTTTGAGACCATTTGAGGCCAGTCCCAGTAGTGGTCTTAAAAGAGAGGTTCCACAGTATATACAACAAAATTACATTGGTATAATGCCAATGACAATATGCTTACGCGACCCAACAAGAGGCTTTGGGTGAATAAGCAAACAAGAAACCCACCGTTTTCGTTGTTATCCACGTCCTGGTAGTGGAGATTGGGGAGAAGTCGCAATGCTGCCAACTCCCCGTAAGCATACTGTAGTCGTTCAATGGTCTCATCAGTCAGTATTTTTGGAGAAACCAGGCTCTCCACCACCTATGTAAGAAAATCAGGCATCAGCTTCAGGTTTTCATTAACCCCTCACGAGGATTTCAGTGGATCTGCATGTGTCAATCACTAGCTATATTTTCAAGAGTAAAATCGTTTTAGACCCAGCCCTATCATTCTATTGTTAATCGCGTACTTTACTAGTCAAATTACAAAATTATATAGTGTAACATTTTTGGCATATGGTGCACTCCTGCAAATTCATTGAATTCTCGCCTGGGGTCAGATTGGATACGTCGCTCATGTCTCAAAATGCCGAAATGTATGGTTACGTTAAATCACTGTCATGATGCTAATAGACAGTATGCCATGGTTGAAGTAGCGTGACAATAACCTAATGTGTGCACAATCCCACAAGCTTGCTGGTGAATAAGATTCGCTTCTGTCCATCAGATTCTGTATATCAAGCAAGTTCCAAAAACGGTATCGGCATAGCTGAAGGCAAAGTCTACACCCCTAAGCTTCCATATCACTACACAACGTGGCTCTGATGGGACTCAAACTTACGCCCACGGGTTGTGAGACCAGAATGATACCATTGTCACAAGCAGTGAGAGGAGAGAGAGGATAGAATACAGCTGAATTACCAAATGGGTGAGTTTATAAGGATGTGGGATTTGAGGAAAAGGCTGAAAAAGAGGGAGGTGGGAAAAAGGCTGAAAAAGAGGCATAGAGGGAGATGAGATTTCAAGGAAGTGGCCTTTGGGAAAAAGCCTTAGAATTCGTGGGATGTGGGGGAAAAGGCCAAAGTATCTAGGAAGATGGGCAATAAGGAAAAAAATATGGATGCGGGATGAACCCCACCATACGTAATGCTGCTCACACTGTGGAGTGGCAGCGGGTCCTGTCTGAGCGCCAGGGAGAGCGGCGAGTGCCGCCGGATGTCCAGTCTGGTGACGTCTGCGCCGTGGTGGAGCAGCAGCGTCACCAGGTGCCAGTGGCTGCGGTGGGTAAAAATACACAGTTAGGTGATGTGGCTGCTTTGATGTTATATATTAGAATATTGCATTATAAAGTGGATATTGTTGAGTAGTTGCCTACTTTGACGATTGTACACGACGTTTTTCTATAGATATTTTACTCACAAACTGAAATATTTGGAGCTATTCTCAGGGTATATGTTATTGGTAGTGATCCAGCAGGTCAAAGTTGAACTAAAGAGAGCAAAACCCGGGGGTGAGGTGGGGGTGGGGGTGACCATGCACTTGTTTGGCCTGTTTACGGGACCCTGCATTGGTGAAAGATCATGATATTGAATGAAGAAATGTCATACAACCTCTCCTATTTGGAATTCATTTATTTGTTAATGGATCCGCATGGAAAGAAACTAGTTATTCTAACCTACACTGCACCGCCACATGAAGAGCAGTCTCCAGATTCTCCCCAGCTTCATTCACGATATCCGGGTATGCAGCTAGAAATCTAGAGGAGTATTTGAAGGAAGGTCAAATTGTATTTGATAAAATTCGAGGTAGATGTGCGTTTGATGGACACACGAAAGATCTTAATTGACATCCGAAACAATAGTGTATAAAGTATCTCTGCATCACTTTTCGGAAGATGTTTGTGTCTCATGTGCACATTATGGAACTTTATGCATGACATACTTTTCTGTGACGTCATCGTAGTTCTGCACTGTGTTCTACAGTCTATTCAATGGTTATTTCATATCAGAATACTGATATATGATAGCTTGTAGCAAAAACTAAGCAGACCTTGGGGGGATCAGTGTGCGTCCAGTGCGGCAAGAGTGTTACTTCAAAAAAGGCAAAACAGAGATAGTATAGCTAAACACGCCAGACTTCCTCAAAGGTCAACTAAATAGTTGTCTGACAGTATAGGTAGACTGTGCGGAGCCAGTACGTTGAGCCGTACGGTATTACTTGCCGTAGACACGAGAAATCCGCACTGGCAAAAGGTCCGCACGGACGGTTGTGCCTCTAGCATGACATACCTGTCAATTACATGGCCCGGTGCGTTTGCTCGGAGTGCGGCGTGGAAGCTGAGTGTGTCACGCGCCAGTGCCGGGTGCTTGTGTAAGTGCGCCGCCGCACGCTCCAACTCTCCCCGCTCAAACAGCTGCACCAGGTCATGCCGCCCGGGGCCTACAACACGGGTGCATTGTGATCAATCATTTTTAACAACGAAAAGTGCGGATGTTTCAACGGGCCTTCAACACGGATGATTGATTTTATAAAAAATCCTCAGCTAAAAGTAGAGATGTTTTTGTCATCGATATAGTGATGAAAAGGTCAATTGTATATATGTGCTTCTGTGGCTGAGTGGATAGGGAGTGGAATCGTCACCCCGGTCGGGCCTGGTGGTGGGTGTTGAGACAAACTCATGCATAAGTATTTGCCCTCAGCTCTGTCATGTCCCCGGCACCTACATGTTAATTAAGTATAGGTCATTGGGTTGAAAGAGTGAGTGAGTGAGTGATTGTGTAAATGATAAGCATTTGATTGTGAGCTGTAGATAAAAGTATATGAGAAATTGATCAATAAGTGCGCCAATGACCTGGTGTAAAATGTAGAATCGTAAGATAAAGGCTTGTATCACGACTGGAAACCGCTACATTCACTTTTACATTTATATGTGATCAAAACTACTAACCTCGTGGATTTTGGAGAAATGGTAGCATCTTTTCTTTGGCGTAAAATGTAGTAGTTGTAGCCAATGAACTCAATGACATTGCAAAATGCAGGATAACAAATGTCTAGGTCTAGGTGTAGGTGAATAACTCCTCAGACACCGAGTTTCAGTTTCAGTTTCAGTTTAATCAGCCAGCCATCTAACCAGATGATTTTAAGCTGTGTACGGTTGAAGGTACTAAATAAGGAGAGTCTGAGCAAAAAATATAGGGAAGGAGAGTGGGAAAAAGGATAGTGAGGGGATAGCGAAGGAGAATTGTACGAGTTTAGGGATGATTGGAGTTGGAGGAGGTAGGGTTAATGAGTTGAGTTAGCAAGAGGAGACGGAGAAATGGATGATAGTGAGAAAGGGTGCATAAGCAGGGAATAGTGTATAGGACAGTAGGATGGTTTCATTTAAACCACAAAGTGCACTGGTGCAGGATAAAAAACATGCGAATCATGAATTAATAGGGTAAAGTATGGGAAAGGTAGGCAATTTTACCTTTAAAAGTTGCCAGGGACTTGGACTGAACGATCTCTTTCGGTAATTGATTCCAATCATACATTGTTCGGGGGAAGAAAGAATATTGGTATTAATTGGTTCTTGTAATAATACTTTGGAGGTGAATATTGTTTCTATGAACATTAATATAATAACCAATAGGGGTGGCGAATAAACCATTTGCAATCTTATAGACCATGCAGTCTACTGTCGTGTCTCTTCTGACAAAGAGGGCGCCACTTTCGGTTCTGGAGCATGTCATTGACAGACGAGGTGTTATGATAACGGCTGGAGGCTCATCTTTGGACCATCTCTATACTGTTTGCCTGTGCTTTATGTGGGAATCCCAAACTGTTGAACAGTATTCCAAAGTTAGACGTACAGTCGTGTTGTATGCCCTAGCTCGCAGTTTGGGGCCCTTGACCTTTACGTTTCGTCTAAGAAAACAAAGTTTGCTGTTACCTTTAGCAACAGTCCTCTCTATGTGTTTTGACCATGTCATATCATCTGATATGGTCATAGGCAGATCCAGGCCCCCCCCTTTTTCCCACCAAAATACTTCATTTTCATAGGGTTTTTCATGAAATCCCGTAAGTGCGCCCCTCCGCCCCTTTTCCGAAAACCTGGATCTGCCTATGATGGTCACCCCTAGGTATTTAGCAGCCGGGAGTTCTTTCAGCACATGACCATGCAAGGTATATAAGGGAAAAGTGTCTTTGTTTTCTTACGGGAAATTCTTAATATGTTCCATTTGGCTGGATGAGCCATTCGCTCTCCCAGACTTCTAGTTGTCTCAAGTCTTTACCTTTACCTTTCCTCTTTGGTTCGTCTAGGTTAGAAGCCGGTAACTGATCAGTAGTTGTCTTCACATATCTTTCACACACAGTCTTCCCGGAGTCTTTCACATATCTGAGTCTTTCAATATCTGATGAGTATAGGAACAGGAGGCCCATTGATCTTTTATTTTGCATGGACATTTAGAGACAAGTTTATTAGGCCTGCCCAACTGAGCTTTGGGGTGGGTATATAGTTGAAGTGCTTAATGAATTAATTTCAACCCACGAATTTGTTTTGGACACGGAATGTACGTGTCATGGAAAAGAAAAAAAGAAGCAACAACAACACACACAAAAAACAACTAAAATATCAATACAGATCAAACCTTGAATATTTGGCATTATTGCGTTTTCTGTATATCCTTTCCTCTACTTATTTTCCCTTTTTAAGTCATGCACGTTCTACGACTGGTTAAAGTAGATGCTTGTGTTTATTTGTGTAAACAAAAATAAGCAGTCAGTTTATTTTCAGGATTACTGCAGATGCAATTAAATACAATGGCCAAATATTATCAGAGTGCAGTATAGATCTATAAAGACAGGACGGTTTTCTAGTTCGCGAATCATTTGCAAATTCCATTCTTTGGATGTTGGTCATGGAGGACAGGTAGCGTAAGTAAGTATACACACAGAACACACATGTTTACCTTTTTGACAACTGACGCTATTTTGTTTAACGTATCGCTTTTTTTGATGAATGGAGCAACTTTTGAAAAATGATCGAAATCAAAATGTGTCAACTCAATATGTTGTGTATGTATTCAAATTGTTTATATAGACATATGAATTGTTATAGCTTTTCTTCAAGATGTTTCCCTTTTGTTAAGTATCATGCATTTATCCGAATGTTTTGAAACCGCAATGCATAGGGTAGCAGCCTACCCCAGCCAAAATACAGGCAAGCAGTTCCCGCAGCGTGATAGCGTATAAACACCAACCCAGTGAGAGGAGCAATGTCAACAAAACATTGGGTAATATTGGGCGAAAATAGAGTACTGTGGGGGAAATGTCCTGTTTGAGGCCAAATCAGCACAAAAAAAATTATGCTATTATAGCTGGATTTAAGGCTAATTGCAAGACAGTTGGATATATACATATAAGTGAGTTGTACATTTTAGTATTTAGCAATTTCTGCAATGCAAACAGCTAGCGGTGAACGACTCGTGTTCATTGACGACCCCTGGTTCTAGCGTAGTGTCGGTTGTGTTGAATATGCTTACTTGGTAAGATAGTGCACGCAATGTGGCAATACTGCTTATGTATATTTTTTTTATAATAGAATACTCCATGCACGCGCATTTCTTGTCTTTTCCCATCCTGCCATATATATGTCCCTTTCACCAAATACACGTTATGATCATGTTATGATATCATTTTCCATTCGCACTCCTTCACATGTAAAGCATAAGCACGTTGAATCCGTTTTGTAAGTACAGCCATATCATATAATGGTTCCGTTTGCTGTATCGTACTGAACTGAAAATAATAATGAAAATAAAATCAAACTAAAAATAAGGTGTGATTCCCCTGAATCTTCAAACGCGACCAGCAAAATGAATTAAACTTCTATTGTGATATCAAAATCAGCGAAGACTGCCATTACCGCCGTTAACCAACTTTGACTCATGCTCAATTACGACGTTTACTTTGCAACGATAGCATTAAGGCTGGAAAAAAAGTCTTATGTGATTTGTGATAATATATCTAATGGTACAAAATACACATCTACTGTTTGCTCAGCGCCCAGAGCCGATGTGTGTCTGATTGAATTAGTGAGTCATATGCTCGAGTGAGCACTCACCAAATGACGTGTATGACACTGTACGTTGTGTTAGAAAGCAGCTCGGGCCGTTAATTTGAAAATTAGAACTGGAAACTCTGACAACTCACAGTTTCTGCTCGTAATACTTCACGCTATAAATTCACGTAAAGACTGGAAATATGAAAGTTTCTTTTTCTTTAGGTACGCGTACCACGAACTGGGCTGTTTGTGGAGTTAGTGAAATAGCAGTGAAGTAGGTTGAGTCTAGGTTATTGGAGATTTAGGTGGGGATTCCATGGCAATATCGCCGTGGTAGTGGAGGTTAGCCATATATCCTGTCGGTGAGATAATAAACTATCAGTCCATGAGGTTATGTGAACTGAATCTGGTATTTCAACCGTATGGTGGTGCTCGCTACACCCTAGGGCACACTGCCAGTACTGCCCCCCTACTGCATTTCTATTGCCAAAAATGAAAAAAAAGCACCCCAAAGAAATATGACCCCCCCTCCAAAGTTTTGGCAGATCAAATTAACATTGTTAACCCTTTAGCATATCCTAAAGAATATAATACTACTGGATATGCAAACAGTGTACAACAAAACTTACATTCTTGAATGAATTATTATGCGTGTTATGTATAATGTGCAGCAATTTGTATGAATGAAACTATGTGATAATTTTAAAAATAATGAATGTAACTATGATAGTATAAAGTTTATTTAATTATGAAGTACACTGCAAATTTACTAAAGGTTTATGTAAACAGTGGATATCAAATTAATACTAATTCCGTTAGGCTCAAATTAGTGCTTGATCTTCCATTACCAACGGCCGATACATATGTAAATCATGTAAATGGACTGTCTTATTCGTGGAGCGTGGCTCATGCATGTCACCCTATCTTTTAATGATAACAAGAATTACGCAGCAAACATATACTGGGACACCGTGGCCGCAATACAATTAAAGCTTCAATAATGTATGAGCATAATTAGCTCAGGTAAACAATATTCAGTTATTTTGTTGTCCATAGAGGTTATATAATTCATGGGTTTGTAGTCATGTTCACAGCCGCGTCACATCCCACATTTCCAGAACTGGGCAGAGTGAACAGTACAACAGTGTAGGACATAATTGCACTGCCAATCTGAAAAAGGGGAGAACATGAACTAGACTGTTGTCGACTACATGTACATGTATAGTAATACGGTGATAGAACGGGTCTGCAATGCTAACTTTGTGAATGTAGAGATATAATTGTACACTATAGTTTCAGATCTCCTGCATGATACTCATTTAATGCAATAGTCCCTCTTGATGTTTCATCTTTTACATCTGTAATTTCATATGGTCTGAATGAGCTAGTCATTTTTGAAGTGACTAATCGTGTGACTGTGTTTTGACTTGACTGTATATACAATTAACAGCGGATCAAGTCTGATTGTGTAACTCAATTTGCTTTCAAAGTCCAGATAATGTAGTTGACAAGGTGACCCTCATCTTGGTAAACCTTGTGTCGATTGTAACCACCTACTCTACTGTGCTATTTAACAATACCACAATCAAACTACACAAACTCATTGAACTAACCAAAGCATTTCGTAAAAGAGTTTTGAATTTAAAAAACAATAATATTTTCTTATTGCTATGGATATAGTATGGAAATTTTGTAAACATTGAGGGGTGTATGGTGATCCATATTCCACACTCCTTCACAGAACCGTTTTGTGATATTTGACATAGATACTGTTTCCTGTTAGGAGAGGAACCCGTTTCAAGGGTGATGTGTGGGAAAGGGAAGCCCATATTCCCAGTGTAGTAGTTTAAATTTTCTATATCATTTTTGCCTCATTATAGGCATACAGATACTGTTAACACAACATAAAACAAAAAGAACCCAACTAATTATGGGGACATTTGTCCTGTGTGTACATTTAATTTGCATTTTGTATTTTAAAAATGGTGTTTGTATTCATCTCCTGAAGATTTCATATTTAGCCATTCCCCATATATTGCTCTAAAATCTATCTATTGTTCTACATGGCTAGGTAGTGAAGAGAACAAGGTGATGTAACAACCTAACATTTGGTTGGGTGATTGTAAGACAAACATGTTCATTGAGGAGAAAACTTACTATGAGGAAAGCTTCTCTGTTGATAGGGAACAGGTTGTATGCGGTCAGCCCGATGTGTGATGAGTTCAGGTAGCTGATGAACATGTTCAACTATAAGAGGAAACGTGTACACTGGAAACGGGATAATGCCTCAGAAATAACATTTGAAAATAAGATAAGAGATTGAATTGTTTTACAAATTATTTGTAGATCAACTGGACTAAATGAGTTTGATTATTAAAGATGCACATACAGAATAGCGTCCGTCAGAAGAAAACTGCCGTGGGTCCAGATCATACAGCTTGTCTTTGCATTTCATGGCCTTAGAGGGAATAAATAAAAAATATCTATACATGACTGGGTGTAAGTATTGATATTAGAGGATTCTTTCTCCAAGTCTACAGGGCTGTATCACATAACCTATGTTGGGACTCGAACCCTGCACCACTGCTACTACTATGGTACATATTCACCAAGCACTTAAGGCAGGCGCATTAGACCTCTAGGCGATCCTGACACAACTAAATCCGTGTCAATCCATATACCACACTGCTAGTGGTCCAGGGTTCGAGTCCCGGCAGAGGCTACGTGATATAGCCCTATGGACTTGGAGAAAGAATCCTTTAATGTAAAAATATATATGTGAATAATGAATATCAAATACCTTATCATGACTGGCTAGCAAATAGACTAGGTGCAGTGGAAACGGTCTTATTTGGACCTTTTGGAAAAGTGATAAGGGTTCACACACAGATGTCCTTGAAAGAGCCGTCCAATGTATTTATAATATATTGGGAAAATTATTAGAAATGAACAAACGTGAAACATGTCTCTGTGAGAATGGTGATCTGAAGCCGGCTTTACACATAAGTGGTCGTAGGCGAACCCTTCCAACTCATTCACACCTCGTATGATGTAAAGTTCCCACTTTGCACATATTGTGGCGACATTGAACATAATAAAAATAAAAGTTGCATCTAGTTGCTGAGCCAACGAAATATTGCTTATAATAGAAAAAGTTCTGCGATCAAAGAACGGAGCATAAGAGTTTGTAGCAGACTTAAACCAAACTGAAAATTTGTGCAAACATTTTGAGCATATTAAAAATTCGCTGACAAACTTGGTAGTTTGCCAGTGTATGTAGGCGGAATTCACTAGTGTGTAAGGCAGGCTTTAAATAGGAGGTGTCCAAAGGGCCAGGCTCTACTGTATGTATTAAAGATCAAGAAGACTTACCGAATCATTGATAGAAATTCCACACCACAAGAGCAATGACGTATTCGCAAGAATTGCGGCCACCTGGGTTAAGAACGTCAATATGCTCATAGTGTTAGAGTTATTGGCAATGAGGAAGATACCAATGCAGCCCTGTGCTACCATCACTGCTAGGTTCAATGCAGTCACAATGTTCAGAAATCCATCATGCTTCTGTGTCAACTTGACAACAGACATGTACTCTTGACGTACTGTTTCAATGCACCTCACTTCGGCGTTGCCATCTTGTCGTTTGGTTTTCATGTTTGTTAGCTCATTACTGATGCTGTTGAATAACGATTTTTCTACGCATGTAACACAGAATCCAAAGAGTGGCAAGTAAATGCCTTGGAGATAGCAAAAGCACATCATCATACAGATAGCGTATACTACGGCCACTTCAGAAGCATTGCTTACATTCTCAAGAAATGGGTAGAAAATAACTGGAAATGCATCAGGTACTACTCCGCTGTGGTACAATGCTATGATATTAATAAACAAACCCATCCCATAAATCACAACAAAAGTCAATACTCTGTTGGAATGTTTTACAAATGTCCTTTTCATCAATTCATGGCCATTCCTCTTGAAAACATCTGTGAGGTCTTCTAAAAAGCTGCTCCATCTTGTGCAAATTAACAAGTTAAAAGAGATCAAACCGAGTGCCATGGAACTCCAAGCTATGGCATACATGATTCTCACCACAATATCCATGTTCGTTTCCACAAAGCATATAAATATATGACGTGCTGCATTCGTACAATACACAAGCGTAATTAACCCACAATAAACCGCCAAGGGGTATGTTGTTCTTTTCTGTCCGGTTTCAATATAGATGCCCATAATTTGCAGCACAACTTTAAGCCTTTCCAATGCAGCCTTTGGTGCTAGATCCTCCTGTGCAACAACCTGGAAGGCATTATCAGCCACTTTGATTTTACCCATGTCTGTGCCTTAAACACTTTTGCTTTTGCTTGTATTTCCAATGTAAAATAATGCTAGTAAGCTGTGAACAGCGCTGGCTTAATGTACATGTGCAGTTAGGGTAAAAACTACACCATCACCATTGTTGGCAGCAGCAAAACCCTGCGTGTAAATCTCTACGAATCTGCTCCAATAGCATGTATTACATCACCCGTTTGTTTGCCCACACCAGGAACTAATGGTCTTTCCATTGTGCATTGCTTCTAACAGCAATATAACTGACACGTTTTTAATAATGAATTAATGCGTAGACTCAGCAACACCAAATCATGATATGACTGCAAACGTGTTCATGATTTGCTTGTCATTTGTCTTTTGGATTAGTTATATCTTAAAGTAATAAATATGTAAAAAAAGTACAAGACACACAGATATGAATTAATATTTGCTGTTAATGTGTTTACTTATAGTTGCGAAAATTTGATCATGACAAATTCAAATTATCAATTATAAAACTTAACTTGCTACACCATGGTTAGTTTCATATCACTATATAGACAATTTAATTTAATTGGAAGTTATTCAGTTTTCATTTTTTTAAAGTATCCAAAGCTATTCAATTTCTTTCCAAGTGAAATCTGGACACAGTTCGAACTGGAAAACTTTATTATTCATTCCCAAGAAGCAAGAAACACACTTTATGATTATATAAAAATCTGTAATTTGATACATTAATTACTACATGCAATTAGAATTACATGCTATAGCGCGACTTTATTCAAAGAGGTTGAAAATCCCACACACCTCATATTCCCAAACTCATCCCCAAGTTTCATTATAGTCTCAACCACCTACAGTAAGACCCTGCTATTTGGACACCTGTGTAACGAACATAACTTTTCGTTCTCACATAGTATATGTTTCATTATCCCGTTGGTTATGAATTGTAATTAGAAATTTTCTAAAAATGAAGACCCTTACTTAAAGGTGACACTATTTCGCACCCCCTGCTCATGTACCTTATAGGGGAGTTTCACTGTACTATCATACAGACGATAAAGGAGGCCATTGTCTGAATGCGATTTTTCTGTTATGCAGATACTAGTTTCATTTCACTTCAACTACACTATGACCTCATATCAGTTGGTTCAATCAAATATTGTCCATCTCGGACATGTAATGGCGTCCGTACATGTCAGGGATAACGAGTTAGGCTCAATTTGATGATAGATTTTCCATCTCTGACGGCCGGCGCACATGTGAATGGTCTAATCCGTGGAGCATGCCTCATGCATGTCACCCTTTCTTTTAATCATAACAAGAACAACACAGGAAACATATACTTGGACTGCGTGGCCGCAATACAATTAAAGTTATGATATCTTTAAATATTGCATTGTAACAAATTTATTTGGCAAACACAGTGAAATTTTTAACCAGAACCAATGTCCTAAGTATTTCCGTTGCAAAATGTGGATGGTGATTATCAATATATGCTGGGAAAACTGCTGCAGATCCAATAATATATGACAATGATTAGCTCAGGTAGAAGACAATATTCAGTTATTTTGTTGTCCATAAATGTTATATGATTCATGGGTTTGTAGTCCTGTTCACAGCCGCGTCACATTCCACATTTCCAGAACTGGGCAAAGTGAACAGTACAATAGTGTACGTCATAATCGCACTGCCAATCTGAAAAAGGGGAGATTATGAATTAGACTATTGCCGACTACATGTACATGTATAGCAATACTGTAATAGAACGGGTGTGCAATTATAACTTTGTGAATGTAGAGATATAATTGTACACTAGATGGCGCACAGTTTCAGATGTCCTTCATGTTACTCATTTAATACAATATGCCCTCTTGATGTGTCATCTTTTACATCTGTAATTTCATAAGGTCTGAATGAGCTAGTAATTGCGTCGCTTCAGCAGCTGAAGCGAAAGCCTTGTGTTTCGTTCATTTGTATCTATGTATCTATGTATGTTATATGTTTGTCTCTGGACAAGCTAGAGATTTTACGGTTGACCCGATTTCGTTCAAACTTTACACAACTATTTGGTATGATGCGACACCAAAGTGATTCAATTTTGGGCACTTTGCCAATTAGTGTGCTTTCCATAGTGTCACTTTGGTTCCATTTTCAACATTTTCTGCAATAGTTTTATTGATGCTTGTGAGAAAGCATTCAAACTTTGTACAATGCTTACATGCTTACTGAACATTAACTGTATTCAATTTTGGCACTTTGCCAATTAGAGTTTACCTTTCAGAGGGCCATTTTAATTATTTTTCTTTCTATTTTTCCACTATAGTTTCAATATTACATGATCATCGAACTGGCATAGTGGTTACATTGGAATAAAAGTGCTCAGAGAGCACAGCGTTACGATATTAATGTTGACCCATGGGCAATAGATATTTACTTTAGCCATGTCTAGAAAGCACCTGCAATTCAATGCCAAGAACATAGATGTAGGATGAGTCACGCATCAGGTAAGACTTTTTTCTGCTTTATTTGCAAAGCAAACATCTTTATTACCCACTGGGCAATGTTGCTCTAGCGACGCTGTGCTCTCTGAGCACTTTTGATCTAGTTTTTGTAGTGACTAATCGCGTGACTGTGTTTTGACTTGACTGTATATACAATTAACAGCGGATCAAGTCTGATTGTGTAACTCAATATGCTTTCAAAGTCCAGATAATGTAGTTGACAAGATGACCCTTATCTTGGTAACCCCTGTGTCGATTGTAACCACCTACTCTATTGTGCTATTTAACAATACCCCAATCAAACTTCATGTACTCATTGTTGTGTGCAGCTATCCAAAGCATTTTGTAAAAGAGTTTTAAAATTAAAAACAATCATATTTTCTTATTGTTATGGATAGAGTATGGAAATATATAAAAACATTGAGTGGTGTATAATGATCCCTATTCCACACTCCTTCACAGAACCGTTTTATGATATTTGACATAGATACTCCATCCTGTTAGGAGAGGAACCCGTTTCAAGGGTGATGTGTGAGAAAGGGAAGCCCATATCTCCCAGTGTAGTAGTTTAATTTTTTCATATAATTTTTGCCCCATTACACAGGCATGCATGTACTGTTAACAAAACATAAATCTAAACAATACTCATTATGGGGGCATTTGTCCTGTGTGTATCTTAAATTTGCATGTTATTTTTCAAAAATGGTGTTTTATTCATCCCTTAAAAATTTCATATTTAGCCATTCCACATAAATCTATCTATTGTTCTACATGGCTAGGCAGTGAAGAGAACAAGGTGATATAACAACCTAACAGTTGGTTAGGTAAGACAAACATGTTTATTCAAGGAGAAAACTTACTATGAGGAAAGTTTCTCTGTTGATGGGGAACAGGTTGTATGCGGTCAGCCCGATGTGTGATGAGTTCAGGTAGCTGATGAACATGTTCAACTACAAGAGGAAAAGTGAACACCGAAGACGGGATAATGCATCAAAAAAACCCCAAAACACAAACTTGAAAATAAAATATGGGATTGAATGTTTTTTACAAATTATTTGTAGATCTACTGAACTAAATGCTTTTGATTAAGGTGCACATACAGAATAGCGTCCTTCAGAAGAAAACTGGCGTGGGTCCAGATCATACAGCTCGTCTTTGCATTTCATGGCCTGAATGAGAATAAAATAAAAATTTATCTATATATGACTGGGTGTAGGTATTGATATTAGAGGATTCTTTCTCCAAGTCTACAGGGCTATATCACATAGCCTCTGTTGGGACTCGAACCTTGGACCACTGGTACCACTGTGGTACCTATTTACCAATCATTCAACTCAGCATAACTGTTTGTAGCAAAATTTAACCAAACTGAAAATTCATCTTAACATTTTGAGCATGTTTAAAATTCGCTGACAAACTTGCCAGTTTGTCATTGTATGTAGGTGGAATTCACTAGTGTGCAAAGGAGGTGTCCAAAGGGCGAGGCTCTACTGTTTACACCAAAGATCAAGAAGACTTACCGCATCATTGATAGAAATTCCACACCACAAGAGCAATGACGTGTTCGCAAGAATTGCAGCCACCTGGCTTAAGAATGTAAATATGCTCATAGTGTCAGAGTTATTGGCAATGAGGAAGATACCAATGCATCCCTCTGCTACCATCACCGCTAGGTCCAACGCAGTCAAAATATTAAGAAATCCATCATGCTTCTGTGTCAACTTCACAACAGACATGTACTCTTGCCGTACTGTTTCAATGCACCTCACTTCGGCGTCGCCATCTTGTCGTTTTGTTTTCATGTTTGTTAGCTCATTACTGATACTGTTGAATAGCGATTTTTCTACGTATGTAACACAGAATCCAAAGAGTGGCAGGTAAGGAGCTAGGCAATAGCAAAAGCACATCACCGCCGTTATAGCGTGTACCACGGCCACTTCAGATGCATTGCTTACATTCTCAAGAAATGGGTAGAAAATAATTGGATATGTATCAGGTGTTACTTCAAAATGGTAACATGCTATGAGAAAGATATACATAACCACCCCATAAATGATAACAAAAGTCATTACTCTGTTGCAATATTTTAAGAATGTCCTTTTCATCAATTCGTGGCCTTTGCTCTTGAAAACATCTTTGAGATCGTCTAGAATGCTGCTGTATCTTGTGCAAATTAACAGGTTAAAAGAGATCAAACAAAGTGCCATGGTACTCCAATTAATGGCATACATGATTCTCAACTCAATATTCATGTTCAGATCCACGAAGCATATATAGACATGTCGTGCTGCGTTCGTACAATACACAAGCGTAATTAAACCACAATAAACCGCCAAGGGGTATGTTGTTCTTTTCTGCCCCGTCTGAATATAGATGCCCATAACTTGTAGCATTACCTTAAACCTTTCCAAAGCAGCCTTTGTTTTTAGATCCTCCTGTGCAACAGCCTGAAAGGCATTTTCAGCCACTTTGATTTTAACCATGTCTGAGCTTTAAACACCTTTGCTTTTGCTTGTATCTCTAATGAAAAAATAATGCTAGTAAGCTGTGACCAGGGTTGGCTTAATGTACATGTGCAGTTTAGTGAGGGTAAAAACGACAGCAATCACTGTTGTTGACAGCAGTAAAACACTGCGTGTAAATCTCTATGAAACGGTTCAATAGCAATGTGCAGAAGCGATGTGGGTGGCGACCATTACCCTACTCACAAACAAGACTAAAACAAACTGTAACCAGTTTAAAACAGCATTTTTCTTACTGAAGCACAAACTATTGGTTGAAATCTTAGTGTCACATATTATTTCATTTTGATAATCAATGCTAAGACACAAAAAAACAAAAGGACTTTTTGCTTAATTTGACTGTTCAGGAGTTATTTTGACCCCGACTGATTTAGGTAAATTTCATAAGAGATGAGGGTAAAGGATCTCTCAACTCTTACGAAATTTTCCCACATCATTCAGGGTCAAAATAACTCCTCAAACATCTAAATGGACCTTTCCGGTTATGTACATTTAAAGTAAAAATGCCTTGAAATCACAACATGTGCGTCTCACAAACAGACGCAAGTGCTGTTGGGTGAAATGAAGCCGTCATGTTCAAGAGTCGGTGATTATAAAACAGAACGTGTATAGCTATTGACATTTATTAGGGTTTATGAAAAACTTTTATCTGATATCCACACAAAGTGTCAGTACTGTACTGAGTACCCAATGCATTGATTAAGTAGCACACAATCGGTTGCCATTTTTGGACATACATGTACTATGTGAAACTATGTGTTAGAAAGTGATAGAAAGTCATTGTAAACGATATATACATGATTGTGAATAGCAGTGTCATAATAGAATAGTATGCGAAACTAAGATTTCAACCAATTGTTCGTGCTGTCCTTCAGTAAGAGCAATGTGCAATTGTTTACACTTTCGTTTAGTTCTGTTTGTTAAGGGTGAGAGGGTAACGGCCATCACCCGCAAATCTTCTGCACAGTTATAGCACAGATATCATCACCTCCAGTTTATTTGCACCGCACCCGGAGCTAATGGCCTTTCTATTGAACAGGTACGTTGCTAACAACAATACATCTTCCAAATTGACACCAATGAATTAATGTGTAGACACAGAAACGCCAAAGCATGATATGACTGCAAATGTGGTCATAATGGACCTACCTTTTGACTTTTGGATTGATTTTATGTCAGGGTAAGGGATGATGTACATTTTGTCACGCTCCGCAAAAGTGGAACAGTGGGGGAGGGGGGTTTCGGTCAAGTTTTTGATGTTCCACTTTTTTGTGGGTCTAATATTTTATCTCGAACATTGTGTAGATATTCTTTGAATATGTCACACATCTGATTTTCCACTTTTGCGAGGGGGGGGGTAAAAAAGAGAACACTGTTCCACTTTTTCAGAGCGTGACAAAATGTACATTATCCCTAATAAATGTAATAGAAATTCCGATTTTCTGTTCCAAATATCAAACCACTCCTATCAACGTTTTATGACACTTAAACCAGCGTTGTTACCTACTTGATTTTGTTGTTGCCTGTCTAGAGATCTAGGTTTGAGAATACTGGAGAATACGATCCCACTGGTGCATTCATCAAGCTAGTCTATCTCTTGCCATATAGCCACCATCATTTACAGTAAAACCCCGCTACGTACACACCTTTGTAACATATAATTGTACATTCTCACATTGAATATGTTTCATTATCCCATTGGCTATGAATGGTAATTAGGAATTTTCTTGAAATGGAGCCCCCTCCCTATTGGTGACACTGTTTTCCACTCACTCCGTTAGTGTCCCTAATAGCGGGGTTTAACTGTACTATCGTTCAGATAATTAACGGAAGCTATTGTCTGAATGTGATTTTTCTGATATCTCGATGCTAATTTCATTGCCCTTCAACTACACCATGACCAAATATCAGTTTGTTATCTTGAACAGTGTCTATCTTGAACATTTAATGTTGTCCCTATATTAGAGATGTGCATTGCATTGCCTTACAGAGGATGTCGGCGGCGCCCGCCTCAGACCCTCCGCCCCCTGATTACTTTGCGGCCACTGGCCAGGCCGTGCCGCCTCCTGAGCCAGAGACAGAGCAGCTGCTGGAAAAGGTGCGTCTAGATGATCTGTAGCCGCACCATGTCTGACAAAAATATATTTAAAGTGGGCTATCAGGTTCAGTTTCACACTTACACATGTGAATTGAACCAGAAGAGACATGTAAATACTTTGTATACAATGTGTAACTATTATTTTTTTTTCATATGTATATATGTGATTCAGTTGGAACAAAGAATTGAGTGTTGTACAATGACCAAAATCCATAAAAAGTAAAGCAACAAATCGTTGTAAATGGATTAAATATAAAGTGTGTTAAGTCTGTCCAATATAAGTGTATCACACTGAACCCAAGGCATATGTTACAGATTACAATCTCCCCCGCCTCAGCCCCGGTGGTGGTGGGTGGCGGGGTGGACCAGGCACCTGCAGGCGACGACAACAAGGGTGTGCTTGCCAAGAGGCCCGAACTAGAAGCTTACTTCAGTCCCGGTGGGCAAACATTCTAACTATACCAAATCTTAAATATCACATCCATTTCTGTTGGATGGTAAAATAGACTTAAATCATCTTGATGTTAGTTTCATTTCCCTTCAACTACACTATGACTGCCATATATCAGTTGGCTATCTCAAAAAGTAGCAATCCCAAACATTTTAATGGTGGTCCTGAATATTCGGGAAAACTAGTTTCTACTGTATATTAAATCATACTGCCCCACCCTCTCCCCGTGTTAACTGCTATGCCTTCTGACCCTGGCGTTGTGGTCCTGCCATCCAGGATTTCTGAGGCAGTACTTGGCCGATCACTCCTCGCCGAAGCACGCCCTGGAGGAGTTCATCGTGCCGGGCACCGAGCGCACAGACTCGCTGGCCTGCCTCTGTCTGCCCGACAAGGTACGTTTCACCGCCGCAATCATGTCACTGGCCTTTAAGATGTTCATCAGATCTATGTATCATGTTAAGACATACACACACGACTATAATATATGATGGAATAGCGTATCCATAGATAGCTTCATAGTTTGAGTTCTACTGGCCCAATAGTATAATTTCCTCATTGTATACATTTGCATGCATGTATAGTATCGGAAATGTCAGTGAGTTTTAATCTCAGGATTTTTAATCTTAATGAGATATATTAGGAATTAGATAACACACAAGTCTAGTGTGTGTGTATGTACTGAATATACATCCATAGGACCTCCTCCTCACTAATAGATATGAAACGAAACTCAGTGACAGAGACTTGAAAGATTTGAAAGGCCGTGGACTCGAACTCACGGTCTCATGCTAACACCAGACCGGTCATTATGTGTTAGGCAAGGCGTCTTACCCCTTGACCAACCTTTCCTACGAGAGAGACAATTGTTCAGACTTGCCTATATGCTATATTGCGCAATCACATGTCTGTCACCTTGCGCTATATATAGCCTGTCAGCCTCTATCGCTGATCAGCCTCTATATGTCACTGAAACCTGTTATGCTGTTATGTTGTTAATCTGTCAGAATGCATTGCGTCCGGGCCACTTTCTTGACAGATACACATTGTCATGAGGGATACATCCTTAATCAGCTGTTACGTATGTTATGAAATATGTTTCAACATTGTCAAATGTTGTTAACGCTCTGTAAACAGGTAGTTTACAGCCAGGGAACCAGGTTGTAAACTATCAGTTTACAATGTGTTTACAAACTAGTTTACAAGCATGCGAAATTGTCGACCCTGTTTACAAGGGTAGTAAACATGTTATTTTCTCTTGTATGTGCTGCAGTATGACTGGGGCATATGCTACGTCTTGCGCCTCATCTTCAGCACGTTCTTCCACGTCATGTTCTACGCGCTTCTGGCCGCAGTGCTCGCTCTCTACTTCACCTCCACAGACTACTTGACGATTGTAAGTAACTTGTTAATTGTAAGTAGATGCATCACATTCATTCCTACATGAACTTCAACAGTGAGTGGGGGGGGGGGGGGGGTGGGGGGGGGTTATATAGCCTTGATGAAAATCCATTCGCCAACATTGTGTTCCTACATCACCAGTCACCAAAACATTTCAATGTCTTTTACCAATCCCCAGGAATTGTAATTGAATAAGTTGAATTTCATTTTCATCATATTTTTAAATACTTAAATACAGGCAAATCACACTCAGGATTTAAGGAAAATCTCCAATCACAACCTTTGTTTTGAACAGATCACCAGCCACCAATAGGTTCCATCACATTTTACTCACTTAAATACAGGCAATTCACAATTCACACTCAAGATTTAGGGCAAATCACCAATCACATATTTGCTATATGACCCATTGACCCCCTCAACAGTGGCTGCATTCGATTTCTTCTAAGGATGTGGGGTTTACAGGGGCTCGGGGGGGGGGGGGGGGGGGCTATCAAAGGAGAATTGAAAGAACTCTGTATGGTCTCGCGTCTATATTGTCTGGGGAAGGGGAAAGATAAAACCACTAACACCCTACTATTTTAGATACGCCACTGTCGAACGTCATACACTTTATTAGACCTTTAGAGTTAACTATCACGGGCCACTCTCCCGACCGACCACAAAGTTCATTTTCACGTCCTAATATTTTAAGGGACCACATTATCAGTGAGCTCTAATTAATGGCGTCAAGTTTTTTTTAATTCACAATATTTTCACATGACTTTTATTAGCTGCTGTTACATGATGACTGTGTTATTTCAGAAGTTGCTATGTCACATGATGATCATTGCGTACGTTCCTCTCTGGCTGGAGATGCTATGTGCATATGATCTGCACTACCTGTGTCGCATCAAAACTGCAGAGCAACTAACTGAGTCAGTACAGAATACAAAAAACAACTAGATCAAAAGTGCTCAGAGAGCACAGCGTCGCTAGAGCAACATTGACTCATGGGCAATAAAGATGTTCGCTTTGCAATAAAAGCAGGAAAATGTCTTACTTGATGCGTGACTCCTCCTACATCTAGATCTATGTTCTTGGCATTGGACGGCAGGCGCTTTCTAAACATGGCTAACGTAAATATCAATTGCCCATGAGTCGACATTAATATGGTAACGCTGTGCTCTCTGAGCACTTTTATTCCAATATAACCACTACGCCAATTCGATGGTCATGTTTCGAACAGCATTGAAACTATAGTGGAAAAATAGAAAGAAAAATAATTAAAATGGCCCTCTGAAAGGTAAACTCTAATTGTCAAAGTGCCACAATTAAATACAGTTAATGTTCAGTAGGTATGGAAGCATTGTACAAAGTTTGAATGCTTTCCCACAAGCATCAACAAAACTAATACAGAAAATGTTGAAAATGGACCCAAAATGGCACAATGGAAAGCACACTTTAATTGGCAAAGTGCCCAAAATCAAATCACTTCGGTGTCGCGTCATACCAAAAAGTTGTGTAAAGTTTGAACAAAATAGGGCAAAGCGTAAAAGCTCTAGGTTGTCCGGAGACAAACATACATACAAAGATACATACATACATAGTTACAAACGAACGAAACACAAGGCTTTCGCTTCAGCTGCTGAAGCGACGCAACAACAACATTTCCCCCATTGTGACCCATTGCTTGAACGCTTTTCCGCACCTCTCAACTAAGTGTAAAACTTAGAGCCCCACTTATCATCTGCTGGTAATCCATAGAAACGCCTACTGTACCAGCTGGACAATGGTCCAATCTCAGATACGTAGTCTCTCTAAACATATCTGTATAATTATGTTGAATTGTAACTCTATAACCCAATGAAGTACTTTGAATTATTGCTGAACAGTTGAATACCTATTCCTAAGTGTCCTATGGAGTGTTGCTAGGTTCACAGTGAGCTGTGCTGATGTTGCAGACACATGGCCTCTGTGCACCAAGCGGCACCCATTCTGGAGTTCCACGTGAAGTGCTACCACTACACAGACGCCACCGACTCCAAAAGGGGTAATTCATTTAATGCATCAACTTCAAATAGTGTACCATAAAGGTAGAAGCAAATTAAAATGATACCCCAAAACGTTCCTCGTATTAGAATTACCCATAGGCAGATCGAACCCACGACCTTCTGGTCACAAGTCCAACTCCCTATCCATTCGGCCACAGAAGCACACTGATGGCGTGTTCATCATTTATAAAAGTATACGGTTTCTTATAAGGTTTTTATTGAGGTGCACTAAGAAGACTAGAATAGGCTATTGTAAAATATTTGATTATTATTGGTGCAAGTACTACTGTCGTAAGTTTAAGCGAAATGTTAAGAGTTTTACCCTGTTACACATTGCAGGTAAGAAAGGCGAGGACAGGAAGCGCAGGTCGACGCACTCGGATCAACGGCGGTTCAACTTCAGGGCGAGTCGTGACCTCGCGCCGCCCAACATCAACGTGGAAGGCGCGAAGGCAACGCGGGTTAGTCAGGGCGGGTGAGAGGTGCTGACCGTGAGGTGGGGTAGTTAGTGTGAGGTAGCGAGTGTTAAGATCGAATGGGTTATGCAATGGTTGCATTAGAGGTCATAGGTGCGTGGCTCAATAGCAACTTGAAACTGTTTTGGTCCATTAGTTCACAATGTTGTAAGATGAGTGGAAGTCGACTACATGTAGACTATGCCATACGCCAACACTGCACACACAAAGCAAATTGCTAAGAATCAATTATGAGAATCATTTAAACCAAAATTACCGGCACGTACGTTTGAATACAAAAGATAAACGTAATATGAATAGGCAATGCCTAAGACAGGCGCAGCATGTTTATCATCTAGGGATTAGAAAGAGTAAAACTAAATTTGTATACATGTGTACTTATATGGTAGAACAAAATAACTAATCAAAAAACATTTGGGGTATTTTTATTACAAAATGTATGGTCTCTTCTACTTGTTGGTAAAATATGGTAAGTCCATAAAAATCATAATATTATAAGAAATATTCAAAATCAACATACAATGCTGCTGTGTACATTTAGACAAAATAAAATATGATTGTGACTTATTTGATGGACTAGTTCATGCTAAAAGCAAAAACAAAATTGTAAGTATTACAACACGTTGGCAAATCAGTGAATGCCTAATTGCTTATATCAATTCTGCCACTTTA
>CM032668.1:38454017-38472215 GCA_019095985.1 Streblospio benedicti | reverse complement strand
TATAAGATTAATGAAGTGAAAACCATAGTCACCCTGAAATATCTACAGTAGAAACTCGTTATTGCTTATCTTGATTTTTCTGTTATCTCGATGATAGGTTCATTTCCCCTTAACTACGCTATGACCAAATATCAGTTGGTTATCTAGACATTTTAATGGCTTTCCTAATTATTCATTACAATGAACTTGTACTGTAATTTGTAATAAGAGATTTCAACATAGCGAAGCTTCACTGTAAGTTGCAGATTATTCTGATACAATAAACTCATCTTTAAGGGCACATTACAATCACAACCAATGACGTGCAATAATGTTCTTCAAATATATGTTTCAATAATAACATACTTAATACCACAACAAAATACACTTTGTACAGTTTAAAGGAAATTTGTATATTGGTTAAGTTATAACAAAATAAGACTGAAATAAAGTTGTTTCCATTACAAATGCACTACACTGTTGTGTAAGCATAATTACTTACTTAGAGCATTATATTTTCCCCAAAAATGCTCAGCTCCTTACAAATTATATATACATAATGATTGAACGTGTTTCTCAAATCACTGCCATGCAGGGCCGTAGGTACGATTGCAAAACATGGGAGGCGAAATATGTTGAGCAAGACTTCAGGCAAACGCCATACACGCACAGATTTTCTAAGGGGGTTGAGGGCTATGCTCTCCCAATAATGGCTTGGAATTTAGACCCTCTTTCATAGCATCTGAATCTATTTCAAGTAGAAAATTAACTATAAAACAAATATACTAAAGCTCAATTTCATCACGGGTTTGACTTAAAAACAATCCTCCCCCAAACATAGGAGGCAGTTGGCTGCATTGTCTCATATGTAACTACGGCCCTGACGGTGCTTCAACTGCCTTTCTGGGTTCAAAATAATCCATGCCAGTACATGTTGCCATATCTTCATTTAAACCGAATCCTGTGAACATAGTTTCACATTAGAAAAATAGTCCCCAAAATTGTCCCCTCAAATATATTATGTTTATTATGTTCGTCTTATATATGTTTTAAAATGAAATAGTTCTTCCATTTGCTATGGTGTGGAGACAATGATAGTAAAAACGATAAGCAGAAATTTACTCTTTCACGCCAGTGGCAAGAATAGTTTCTTAGCGGGGATAATGTTTCTAAACATACAACGCAAAATTTCACTAAACCTTTCTATTTATCTCATTCAGCCTTTGCACTTCATTGAACTGGATTCGGGGTAAATAAGGATATGACCGTGCATGTAAACCTTATTACTATTATTTTAGTATTCACAACAGATATATAATCAAAATAACAGTTCACCTGAAAGAGGTCTGCTTAGTATATGATAGTGACAAAAAATATATTTTACCTAATAAGAAAAATCCCTCTTAGAATGCTTACAGTAGACTGGTCGGGTTTTCTCAAAATCTAACCACTGGAGGCATTTTACACTTTTTAGACAAACTTCAGGGTGCTTAGTCCGTTTGTGGTGTCTGTCGCATGCTACAAATAATTATAAGCTTCCGACTTCGAAAAAATAACAAAAACAAAAACAAACAAACAAACAAACAAAACAAAATGGCCTTACTACCTGCAACCACATAAATATTCACATAGTTAGTCTGGGAAATACGTGCGGACATTATGGGATTTGGGTTATAAGCACCAAACTTTGCTTTCTTATAACACAATACATATACTTTGGAATAATATGAAGAATTGTTACGTATATTTTAGATATGGCCGATTTTTCCAAGATGCAGCCGAATTAGTAGTAATCGGTACATCTTCAAATTAAGTTGTCATATATTCGTTGTGTTTGTGTATGTTTTAGGGACGGACCATTCGATATGGGGGGGGGGGGGGGCGACAAAATGTTTACAAATGAAACAATTTTTTTTTACTTTCTAGAGACAAATTTTTTATTTTCAACTTGAAGTGAGACAAAATTGGTGAACATCAGGGACAATTTTTTTTCCTTTCAAAATGAGAGGCAGATTTTTTTTTGGGAAAATTTTGTCGCCCCCCCCAAATATCGAATGGTCCGTCCCTTAGCATTAAACGTAGCAGTGGCTGTGAATATATATGCAATATCATTTCAACATGGTCATGGTTTTGACAATGACCGCCATTTTCTTAATCTTGAGACAACATGTTTTGCTACAGATACAGGGCCCTTTGATGGATGCTGCTGCATGCATCATGTTTTGCAATACACAACCTGGTGACATTTGCCTAACCCAGAAGACAATTGAAGCACCGTGCAAGTGAGGTGCAGCAGCAAAACACCACGTTTAACAGTCTTATAAGTACCTATAGGTACACTTCCACGATTACATTTTGATCCTAAGAAGTTTGAACAAGGACTCCCTGATTTCCGCATGGCTGAATGTGTACAATGCGGGATTAATAGCGATATGAGCCCATGACAGACTTCCGAAGAACTGGTGCGCTGTACTGCCCTGGAAACCGAATACTGCACTGATAGTAAACGGCAGCATTAGTACAAAGAACACGCTGATCAGAGCAAATGAGATGCACGCCAGGCGTACTTCTTTCTTTTGACCTTTCTTTAGCCTTTCCCTCCGACTCTGAATCTCTCTCCGTGTCTTCTCTAGTTGATCTGATTGGATCATTGAAGATGCTTTTACATTGTTAGAGCCTTCCCCACTTCTGATGGGTACGTTCTCATCGGGGGGTTCATCAGTTGCTTGCCTGCAAGCTGTGAACGCAATGGTTACTAAGTTATTAAGACGTCTGGGAATTATGTATTGAGTGGCGTTATCAAGTTGTTTTGTCACATTCATAAGTCAATAAGGTTGGGGAGGGTCCGGAATACACAGTTCAGGGGCATATTGTGAGGTGACAGGCGTCCAGATGTAGAAGTCGATGTCTTTGAGGTAGAAGTTTGTTGTATTTGCAAATCCATGGGGTAGGGGTGAGAATATAAGGACACCTGCGACTGACAACTTCTACTACCCCACACTATAATTAATGAATGGGCCCTTAAATAACAGATACATAGCCGGCGCTACAGCCAAATGTAAATTTAAGAGATACCTGAAACTGGTAACCTATCCACGGTGCCTGTCTTCAATGAGGGAGCATCCAACGCGCCAGATAATGGTATGATCGGTGTTTCTGTTGCCGTTCCGCCAGCTACGCTCGGTGTTGTTATCTTTGATGGGGTTCGTGGTTCATTGTTTGCTATCCGCGAAGAAGTAGTGGGCAGTGTCAGCTCCCTCCCAGCTGACATGACGTCCCCGATACGACGTTTCTGTTTCTTGACTCTGTTCATGACATAAAGGGATAATACAGGAACAACTGGTGCAGCCAGAACACTAGTGACTTCAGATATTTGATCAACTGTATGCCCATCGTTGGTTTCTATAGCTATCTCGCTCAAACAGAATCGCATATCTGGTGTTTGATGCAAAAGGGAAATGAATATCAAATGGATTGGATCGAATTCAAGTATATTGTGATGCAAGAAACTCTTAAGTTTTTAAAAGGAAATATGTATTATATGGTAGTAACCCCCCCCCCCCCAATTTATCATTATTTTGTTGGTGGCTATGCAGTTTACTTAGTGGTGTTTATACATTACTATTTCAATATTAATGTTAATATTATTATCTTGTGAATATTGAATATAGTCTTAGGACCAGACAAATGATTTCATGAGCGATCTCTTTTATATTTGACATTCTTTTTTCCACTTGATATAAATATTGTATTTCTCATCAAATGAAAACATTAACTTCTTTTCTTGGTCTCACAGGAATGTAGTCAGTGGTGTTACCGACTCAAAAAATGTTTTATAAATGAATCGAATCTGGTTCTATTAAGTACAAAAGTTTTATTTCTTTTAAATTTCTAGAAATGTGAAATTGAAGGATGTAGTCTTATGCGAGGTGCTAGGGGGTCGCGAAGCAGTCTAATGATGACATAGAGGGGTGGGGTTGTCGGTCGAAGAGGACATATAATCATGAAAACAGTGTGTGGGAGAGAGAGGGTTGGGGGTGGGGACGGTGGGTGGCATAAATGCCCAAAATTGTGATGATGTCATTAGTAAGGGCCGCTTACTTGTATAGGATGAGAGCGTAGATGTAGGCCTGGGCAGCCACAGGACCAATAAAGTACACCAGCTGGACGACCATCTCAAAGCTGCGGCTCTCCTTCACCAGCAGCCGGCACTGCTGGGTGAGGGGTTCGAACCCGAGCGCACCCCACACCTGGGTACACAATACAGCCAATCAGTTATTAGCGTATTAAAATTCTGTATATTCTGTATATTTGACTTACATCACTAGTTCTCATTCTATACTTCTATATATTTTTTATTCTAGTTTTATGTTTCTGTTGGTGTTTTGATTTGAGAAGTAGCTTTTCAGAGTTTGGAAACGCTAAGAAAAATTAATAAAGCCAAAACATATTATATCTAATGTTTTATAAAATTTCATGTTAACTTTCAAAACCAAATATACAGCAGAAATATAAAAGTATAAAGCATAGAATGAGTTTTTGCGTGTGGGAAAAAGTTAAATATGCAGTGTACAAAGGAGAAACAGTAAACTACTGAGGGACATTACGGTGTCTACATAAAAGGACTGTAATAATCATCAGCATCACTGGAGGGTGTGTAGTATGTATATTATTATGACATTATTATGACTATTATTTACAAACACTATGCCATACACATTACCACTATTACATAGAAAGGGTAACTACCAGTCACATACACCATGGGAGCCATAGCATGTGTTTCAGGATTGATTCATGCACTAGTGATAGCCAGGGCATCCGTTCTTTTAAATGAATAGCCAGATGTTTCCTGCACATGTTCAGCTAGTATAAGATCTCGTAAACCTTCATATGTTTCGTCCACTTTGGAAAGATTTTGCCATCTCATTAGATAATTACTTATTCTATTTATAAATTGCTGAGGTGATTCATCATTTTCAAGTAATGACTCCCTAAACCCTTTCCTAAACCCATCTTCTGTTTACCCATATCGGATTAAAATAGCTTCTTTGATCTTATCATACACTACTGCATCTTGCCTTGACAAGCTTGAATAATGAATATACGCTGAGAGACATACCCGTTGATAGTGCAGTCAGAAGCCCAACCTTCTTTATCCCACTACTGTTTTTCAGCATATCACTCAAAACGTTCTAAATAAGCATCTATTTCATCTTGCCCGTCAACAAAATTTGGCAATCTTGGTGCTTTAGCGTTTGGTATAAGATTAATGTTCTCACCTTTTTTCATTCCGCCACTTGCTTCCATTTGTAACTGAAACTCATGCTTAAGCTTCTCCTGTTCCAATTTAAATGTTCTTTCTCTTTCTCTCTCCTCCATTACTCTTTTTCTTTTTCTCGTTCTTCTCTCCCTTTTCTCTGTCTTTTCTCGTTCTTCTCTTTCTTTTTCACTTTCTTCACGTCCCAGTTCCATCTCTATTCTCCTTTCCTCAGAATTAGCTTTAAGCCTCATTTCCAATTTTGCTACTTCTAATGTTTTCATTTCCTTGTCTTCTGCTAGTCTTGCTGCATCTAATTCTTCCATTTGCCTGTCTTCCGCACGCTTTGCAGACCCTTTCATCTCTTTCCAATTGCTTATCTACAAACAATACCACCTTTTCCCCTTCAAGCCCTAGTTCTTTCCATTGCTTTATATAATTTTCCATTTCAGACATTTTTTCTTATTTGATTATTTTCTTTAGGATGCAGATTGCCACCATCACCACACTGAAGATCCCGGACGAACCCCCACTGTCACAAAGCTCATTGACAGAGTGTTTTTGATGATTTGAATAACTAATTGTATATGTTTAATTCTTTATTGCTTGTTTGAGCAATTTGACAACCGTTCAGTACAGCATAATATTTTCTTTATGCAAGACATAAAACCCTTACCGTACTACATCGATAATATATACACTACTAATTCAGGAAACATATCTACAACATTATAAACCCATATTATACAGAGCAAATATTTGCACATTTTTGTGACATGTGGATTATTTTTTAATTAATTTAATTTGATTTGTTTTATTACTGTGATATGGCATACCAAACAATGCAAATAGCATATTTGTAGATAATCTAATGGCTCTATCAGTCACCTTTTAGATATACTAAACAAAGTCTGACATAGTCTTTAGGGTAATGCAAACTTAATTGACCATCAAATCAAATCTTAATTCAGCCAATTAATACATTTTCTTGATTAACTTACTGCAGAATGACGCTGTGAAATATTGGTGGAGATATTTAAATTGTAATTACGTAGGACGCTGATAGTTTATTTCAATAATGTGAAGTGATAAAGTATAATATACGGCATAAATCAAGCTTAAAACGGATGCCCTCGCTCCTAGATATCTGTGTCTATTAGATACCCCTTTACGTAATACTAGCAATATGTATGGTATAGTGTTTGTAAATCATAGTTAGTATACAAGTAATCACACACCTCCTACCATGGTGCTAGGGCCCATGGTGATAACGTCTCTACAGCCATCAATATTTATTTGAGATTGGTGCAAGTTATTCAACTTGCACTTTAAAATTATTAGGATGTCTACACCGATGCGTTGTCAATCCCATAGGCAATCACTCCGGGTATCAGATGTCAGATTATCTCTTGACATCTGACTCCCAACATTTAAACACAGCACACGTGGAGACAGTTTGCAAATGTGAAAGTCTTAGTGAAATAAGACACAATTGCTCACTGACCTTGAAGAGCGGCAGCATGATGATGCCCATGGTCACTGACCACTTGATGACCACCACTACAAGCGCCTGGTGGTAACCACGGAAACCCCACATGTCGCGGTGAGGCGCCACCACCTTGTTGTACCTGAACAGACGGTACTACACGGTAAAAGAAGGATGTGTGTGTACATGCGTTTGTTTGTTTGTGTGTGTGTGTGTGTGTGTGTGTGTGTGTGTGTGTGTGTGTGTGTGTGTGTGTGTGTGTGTGTGTGTATGTGTGTGTGTGTGTGTATATGTATATATATATATTGTATATGTATATGCGTATGTGTGTGTGTATATGTATGTGTGTATATATATATATATATATGTGTGTACATATATGTGTGTGTGTGTGTGGGGGTGTTACACACATACTTCATGTCTTATTATACATTATACTCTAAAACAAAGTGCTACCACCTCCCTAATTCTTATGGTTAAGTGTAATGACGGCAGGTATTTGCAATGCATATGAAGACAACAGACGATAAAGTGTCCATTCATTTTGTGTTTGCAGTGAGTGTCAAGTAAACATATGCAGTGAATGCTACTATAAACAGGGTCACATAGAACATCGACGAGGAGGAAACTCTGCGAGAACCACTGACCTGTAGACGGCGATGAGGAGCAGGCTGAGCACGGTGCTGCCGAATGACACATAGACGAAGACGGCACGGAGCTGGCAGAGCGCGGGCGGCAGCGGCGGGCGGCCGAGCAGCATCTTCACCACGTGATCCACCACGATACAGCAGAAAGTCAAGTTGCTCACGAAGAAGTCCACCATCAGCACTCCTGTAGGAGAGATGGGGGGGGTGTACATGTGAATTGTCTTGGCCTAATGACTTTACATTTTATATCAGGTCATTGACATACTTTTCTATTGATCAATTGTTCATTTCTCACATACATGTGCACACTATCACTTGCTAACTCTTTCAACACAATGACGTGTACCTAAACAACGTGCTGGTGCCACAGAGCAGTGTGCAACTATTCAGGGATGAGTTCGCTCAACACATATCACCAGATCCAACCGGAAATTGAACCTCATGAGTCCGACCCCCTATCAACTCCACCACAGAAGCACTGAAGAAATTATCATACCATAGAGGCCAGACCTTTAAGTATAACTGTATATGTAAACTCCCTGGCTGCGAAAATGGCGGACTACTAAGATTTTTGTAGCTATCGTAAACCATACCATAGCAAACTAGTCTATTGGAGAAGCACGCACCTTGCACGTGCATGTGCGCGTTCCTGGCCATGACGCGGGCGTAGGCGACGATGGACAGCACGTTCATGGCGAGGCCGAGCAACGCCGTCACGCAGTCCCAGCTCACCTGAAACACAGGGCGGCGGCAACATGGCAGACGACGGACCGTAGGGGGGAGGTGGAGCCAAGAGTAAGTCTGAACAGTCAGTGTTGGAGAAATCTCTTCAACATGGGTGTGGTAAAGCAGTGCCGGGAGGTAGAAGCACCATGTTGTGAGCATTTAAGAAAAAAAACAATGAACAGGAAGTTTCACTGTTATATACTGAGCAGCAATGTGAACTGTTAGATGTGCTCAAAGAGCACAGTATCGTTAGCACATCGTTGTTTATTGGCTGAATGCAATGAAAATGCGTTCTGGGTGTGGCACACTGTTGGCATGTTGCCAAAACTGGACTCCGATGAATGCCGCAAGATATGAAATCGTTGTACCAATTTTTAATGTTTTGTTTCAAACAGTGTGGACACTATTCCAGAAAATACTGAACATCGACATAAAAAGGCTTTCTGAAAATGTACCAATTTGAAAGTCATGTTGTAAGACATATATAAATTGTTGCAGTAAATGGTAAGAAGTGCCCAAAATGTCATTCTGGTAGACAGGCAAAATGCGCAAGTCAGACACATGAGGTGGTGACCACTAATGTTAATATTATATAGAATTTGGAGATCATGTTTCAAAGATGTACTGAAACTGTTGTAGAAAATGCAAAAAAGTATAAATAAATAAATAAATAAATAAATAAATAAATAAATAAATAAATAAAGAATTGCCTTTTGAAATTTGCATTTTAGAGTATATTTTTAACGTAGCATTCTATAGCTTACTTCACATGTTTATTCGGCATCAAAGATAACATTCAGAAATAACGGCTGTCATCCTAAAATGGAAAGTTCGGGACTCAAAGCATACATACTACTACTAATATTGGCGGTCATCTTGGATTTGCAGTATGTACTGTTAACATAGCATCTTGTAACCTAGTTCACTAATTTCCTTGGTATCAAATACATATGAGTAGACACCAAATTTGTATTGCTATGTGATACTAGATACAAAGTAATGGGACCGTATCATATTCATGACCGACCATTGCGGCAATATTGAATTTCTCAAAACGCTCACGGGTGAGAGGGTGACACCCACCTGGATATGTCAGCATGGACCCAATAGATATACAATTTAAAGAGAAAAAAATATATCAAACAAAACCAGGTTAGGTTAACAAAATGGCATTTGGCATCAAGACTAACTCTAAGTCACTCAAATGCATACACACACCTGCACTCACGCCCGCCCGCCCGCCCGCAAGCAAGCAAGCGCGCAAGCGCGCACGCACATACATAAATACAAAAAACAACAACAACGCTACCACACTAGCTAAAGTGACGCAAGACAGCCTACCTATTTCTAGTCTTTCAAAAGACCTTATATCTAATAGTTGTTTCCTCTATTATAACATAAACGCTCATGTAAACCATAAATCAATTGCAAAGAAGAAGATCAAGTGCAATTGTGACAGCCTCTCGCTCTTACAGATATAAGTATTTGAAGGGCTTGTGATAGGCTAACCTATATCAGCAAACAAAGGGCATGAGGACAACGCTGCCACATATGACTAGGTAGGGACAGAAGCAGAAACTTTACACAGAGACACACACTTGAATTACATTGAGCTAGTATGGCCTGTTAGACCGCAAAATATAAACAACGCAAAATATAACCAGTTACGATTTGCGTTAACGCAAAATATAGCCACAGCCCTAAAAAAGGACCTGGTGACGCAAAATATAACCACTGACGCAAATTATAACCAAGGTGTAGCCAGCAGGTTAGTTTGTGCGAAGAATCACCAAATTTCTGACTGATTATTTTTACACTTTACATGGCACATACTCATACAGCATCTGTGGTTTGCAATGTGATGAAACACAGGAATATCTGTAACCCTATTTGAGCTTAGTACATAACAACTGTAACACCAAATTATTACATCTATGTATGGCATAGAAAGCGGCACCATCCAGGCCTTGGGCTTTTGTCCTCTCTCCATAGCATCAATTGTATCTCCACTTACGGTCGTACGTGTTTCTTTATATGTCTCTGTATGTATCACGACCTCGGGTGCCGTCTGTTATTATAGTAAATACTAAAGAAGATAACATGGCAGCTGGTGGCATGAAATGGGAAGCGGACAACAGGCAATTAGTGATAAGTGTACACTAAGTGTGTGAGCATAGGCACTCTTTTTAGGATGCTTGACGTTAACTCAAATTACAATATTATGCAGTGGAATCATTTTTCGCGGCCCTCACTGGACTCCTAGTATTAGATGCAGTTCAATAGTATAGAAAAAATACCATGTGTGCGTTTCAGTAGTAACAGCAGTAACGGCAGTATATAAGTTTATTGTTCTTTTGGAAATAGCACACAATAACACAAGAACATCTTTATAAACATTGTCAGCATGGCCACTTTTCAGCAGAAAGACATATTGATGAGCACGTTAGCCCCCCAACCCCCCACCCACAGACGACCCAGAACGGAAAAAGAATGATCAAAATCAACAACTCAATAATCCATAACGGGAGCCCATATGCTGAAAAGAATCAAAATAAAGTCTCCCGAGAAGTGTTTACAATCTTTTGGCTAGAACCAGGTAGACGTGTGTCATTTCTTTCAGAAAGACAGCATTAATCATGGAGCATCGTGAACAAGCGAACTGTTGCAACAGATGCTTCTGTTTCATGGTTTCATTGCTTCAGATTGTAACGGCAATGGCCACAGTTAGGCAAAAAGACAAAACCACCTACAAGTGCGCCATTACCAAATGAACCAGCCAGACCACTCAATATTTGAGGCCAGAACGCCCACGACCTACATATATATATATACCTCGGAATGACAATAAGCACTAAACATTGGATGACTCGAGTAAATATATCTGATACAGTCGTAGGCTAGTAAAACTAGATCAAAAGTGTTCAAAGAACATGTCGTCCCTAGAACAACATTTACTTATGGGGAATTGAGATATATACTGAAACGATGTATACTCGCTAGAACAATGTTGACTTATGGACAATAAAGTTGTTTACTAAAATGTTTTGGAAAACATAATTAAAAGTACGCAATTACAATACAGCAGCCACAGATGATATACCACTGTCTATTTATTGATCATATAGAAGTAAATAGCAAACAGCACCAACTAGTCTATTTTGCAGTTGATAGAACATTGATTTGTAATGGTGCTCTCAATAGTAATAAGAATGTTGTAAATGGACCATAATTGCCCTGTGGAAAGCGCAGTTTAATTGGCAGCTTGCCCAAAATCTTATCACTTCGGTGTCGCCTCAAACCTCATAGTTGTGTTAAGTTTGAACGAAATCGGTTCATTGGTACACCCGCTAGCTTGTCCGGAGACAAACAAACATACATACATACATACATACATACATACATACATACATACATACATACATACATACATACATACATACATACATACATACATACATACATACATACATACATACATACATACATACATACATACATACATACATACATACATACATACATACATACATACATACATACATACATAGTTACAAACAACAAAACACAAGGCTTTCGCTTCAGCTGCTGAAGCGACGCAATAAAAATACTCTCTATTGTATGTTAAAAATAGCGTACATTTGCTGTGGTTATATTTTGCGGCAATGGTTATATTTTGCGTCACCAGGTCCATTTTCTTCAGCTGCTAAATTTTGCGGCTGGTCAGGTTTTGCGGTTAACATGGCCACAATGAAGGCCTGGGTTAACATTGATTTTTTATTGTATGTTCTTGGGGCGTATCATTTGCTCCGAAGGGCGAGCCGTGATACGCCCCAAGAACGAGCCCAATAAAAAAATCAATGTTAACCAACGAACCCGGTTTTGTATTTATCAGTTTTTTTCTAAACAATTACAATATTGTTGAAAAATAAACTGGTATATATTCAACACATTTAACAAGGTAATTTATTAATAAATTACAAAAAGCAATAATGTGTAGGAATACACTGCATAATCATAACAGAACACGGCGCAGTCACTCGCTAGACATACATGTATAGACACCTATGGTCGGATTTCTGCACTACAGTTACGTGGGACGTATGACTACTACTAACGCTGTTCTGTGCATCTCTTTGATGTTCATTGATTTTGGAGCTTTTTCTTAGTAGTTTAATAAAATCAATAGAGGTTTCCCTAGAAGTAGTAGGTGTGCTAGATTCATAAACATATTTAGGCAAAAGTAGTCCGATTGCATATAAAAGTAGTCCGATTGAAATACACAAAAGACTGATATATTCGGGCAATAAGTTACACTTTCGGAAATTAAAACCTTGCATCAATGAAAACACAATGCAATAAGTTACTTAAAGGGGAGTGTGCTTTCATAATAAAGCCGCCGAATCTGTGATGCAATTACATTACTTACATTAGCTCTACTTAATACAGAGTTTAATGCATAGGGCACATTACACCACGAGGTGGGTCTACAGCCAGTCTACTGCCAAAAACGCAAGGAGATCGTGAGGATCCGCGAGTGTGCAGTGAGGCAGACGTGACTTTTTTCAAGGCAGTACGGTGGCCGCAGAAGAACTTTGGAATGCCAAACTTCTTCTGCGACCACCCTACGTCATGGTCTGACCGTAGGGAGGCAGTGCGGAGACCTTACGTTAAACACAGAGGATTTAAACGCACGTTGTCGGCACAGACACAGTACTGGGAACGTGCGTTCCCTGTACCGTGAACGTGCGGATACCGTACTTTTGTAATCACACGGTGTGTAGAACGTAAGTTAAACGCTAGTGCAACGCACGTTCTATACATGTTGATCACACGGCCACCTCAATAAAAACCAATCACTGTGCCGAAGCACTCATAACGCACAGAGCCCGTAATGATGTGCCCACAACTGTACTTTTGTCACTGCTTGCGGAAAACGCCGTAGACGCCACAGACCTAATATATATAAAGACGCCTTGCGGCGACCACGCCCACAAGGTGGAATGTGCCCCTCGTTTTAATGCTAAACTACATGTTGCCTCATATTAACCATTCAACAAGAAGTCTCTTGGCTTGAAAATAGTATCAAGAGGAATAAAACTTTATTTTCTTTGTTTTTTTTGCGTTTTGTTACATTTTGGATGGTAAGAAGAAAGAATAGATACATATATATTTAATATAAATTAACTCTAATATCTAGATTCAAATCCTGTTGATTGTAAAGGGAGCATGCATTCAGAACAGAGCGGAAATGACTCAGTTTTGCAATGAGATACTATTTGTATTGAATACATTTAATTAGTTAATAATGCTTTTTGCTACTGGCATTCTACTATATTCATATCTAAATGCTATTTTGTGATATGATGCTCTTTCATGAAAAAGCTATAAATAAAGATTGACATTTTTCTCGGTATGACTGCAGGTAATATATATGTTTTTTTAGTCTATGCATTCTTTCATTATTAATTTTATCAAAGCGCTTTTTAAAAGACGTATTCCATAACTCACATCCATTGATGCAGTTGTCCTTGGTAAAGAAATTTGTACAAATGAGTTGTCTATATCTCTACTACAAGTAACCACCCGCTCTCTGACTGTTAGATGATCCCGCCCTAAGGACTAAGGGGGCGTGTGTGGGTTTTTGAGAGACATAAGGGGTCAAGAAATTCCACGTCCCTAATTATTGTGGCTATATTTTCACATTCCTACTTATGTTTGGCCTTTTCCCCCACGATAGATTACTTAATAGAGAATATACATTTCATGGACAAAGTGTGAAATTTCAAAATAACGCCACGTCACTAATTTTCAAACGTCCTCCACACTATTGACGAGAACAACAGCATTTTAGTTGGTCTTTCCAAAACTACAATAGTAGAATGAATATACAATAAATGGTACAAAATGCTTGTGCCACGACGATATTCAGAGCTAAGAAATTCGATCATGTAACGCCGCTATTTCAGTGGCTATCGGTAGAACAGCGCATCACATTCAAAATACTCCTCTCCCTGTGTACAATTGTTTTCTTTTTTTCTTTTTTAAATATCACATTGATGGTGTATTTATATATACACTGTGACTGTAGTTGTGAAAATATACGTATCGTATTTATTTCAACAAAATTGCATATGCAACATCAGGGATTATGAAAATGGTCAATAATAAATTTGTGAAAGATAATATGCACATAATTATGACACCAAATTTTACTAAATCACCACAGCACAATTGTCTAGTATTATCACTAAACTTACACACAATTTTACACATTACATGGCAGTGAGAATCGCTACTATAACCTATCAAACAGAAATATACCCATAAGGGCAATGTCAAGAAACCACCAATTAACAGGTCCTTGGCCATCGTTTAAAAGAAACAGAAACTATAACATGATTATCACCACATTTCTACGTTGCCGGGAAATTCTACACAATTTTAGTCTAAATTCATTATGCATTAACACAATCAACAGTCACTGTAATATTTTCTTAAGTAAATTATCTTCTTTGTGAAATCTGTGCAAAAATTGTTAATATCATTATATGAAAATGAATTATCAAGGGCTTCAAAAGCTTATAAATTACTTCAAAAAAGTTAAGTTTCTGATTATATAAATCATATGGATGGAATGTATGCACCAAGCCATTTGGTTGGATCACTGGCAGATAGATCCATGTTCTGGATCACAAAGAATATCAGCAATGCCACACCAATAAAGACGATAAGTTGAAATAATATTAACAGTCCAGATCGGCCCTTGGGCTTGATGGCGACCTACACCTCTGATGCACTGCCACTAACGGTGTCGGCAACAGCGGTGGCTAAGAAACTGGTGGTGGTTGTGGTTTTAGTCTCACTCTCCATCATGCGGCTGGCGCTTATTGAGGGCGGTATATACAATTTAGTGAGAGTTGAGATTTGGGTTTTTGATTCATAGAGAATTGAGAGTTGACCTTCAATTCAATTCAACGAGATCAATTGATTGGGATTTGAAAAAAGGGCTTTTGCATTGAGATTTGTCACATTAATTCATTGAGATTTTGATATCCAAGGGGGGTATATATCCCTCTCTTTATTGTTGCCCTGCATACAAGATGCTCATCTTCTCGTGGCAGCACATCTGGTGCTCCTCTGCTTTCCCGCTTCACTAGTCTTGAAGGAGACAGCTTCCTCTACTTTTGGCGGAGATTAGCTGGCTTCAACACCTTTTTTCTTTTAACATCCGAGCCAATTGAGTATCTGGGAGACTAGCGACATCAATGCAAGTAGCATTCGACATTTTGCTTAAGTTTCTTGATGGTTTCTATTCTATGGTGATCCCGTTATGTTCACTTCCTGTTAACTTTCGGGAGTAACTCTTCGTCATCTGAAAACTCGCTCTCTTTCAAAACATCCCGCCTTCATAATTCAACATAAACGTCCCGTTTAGCATCAGATGACGGCGAATCTATTTCATGTTTAGAAAGTTCTTTCTTTAGTTCATTGATTTTGGATCTTATATCGCTGTTGCAATTGCTACAGGTTTGATTATTGATTATATTACTTAAACCTGTGTAATATTTCCATGCGAAAACATCCGCCCTTAATTGAGTGAAGTTTTAAAAGGTACTGTTATCTTGATATTTCTATGTCAAATTCGCATATTTATCATATTTCATTTGTCCAAGCGCCTCCATAAATTATCATACCGTATAATTATATTATACTTTTGCACAACAAATAGAAATTCACTAAATTTGGTCATAAAATAAGTATCTCCGACTAACATTGTATGACAGTTTGAAAAAAAGTTTGAAAAAATCTTGTAAAAATGTACGTAATTGTACATCTACATATAATTTCAAACTGTTTAATCTAAATGGTAAAAACCTGACCAATAAAACAAAAAAAACAACATGGATTTTAGCTCATTCACAGGGGACTTCAAAAAAGAGGTCGTGTTGGACTCACCGGTGGTGTTGAGAGGAGGACACCCCAAGTCTGCGCCGCCGCCGCCACCGCCGGCCATCGTGGTGGTGTTGTCCATCTGAATCCGGCTGTCACTTGCGCGTGGTCGGCAGCGCAGACGGTTATGTAGACGCGCACCTGTTCTGAGCACCTGCTTCGCTCAGCATTTTCTCGTGTTACTGTCGTTTGCCAAACCGAGGCGGCGACGAACACTGCTGATGTAGACCTATTCTTGTTCAAGTTGCACGTACAGCCCGGGGCGTACAGTTGTTTAAAGGGATATAGAACTAAAACTTTCAACGTATTTAGATATGTTACAATCATTTACGGTGTATATTATTGTTATTATAGCATTTTAATGCAGGTTTTCTGATTAAATTTAAAGGCAAATGTATCCCCCTGGATAGGACATTTAGTCTACTTGTTGATACGTTGAAAAAAATCTTTCAATGAATTATATTAAATCATTCTTCAAAGTTCATTTCAAAGTTTTAGATTCTAAATTAAGCCTCGAGCCAGAGAATAAGACTTAATGACCAACAACAATATAGTTAAAGGTTTTGTGACAATGCATTCGGCTGTTTTTGTGGAGTACGCCCCACAGTCAATAACACTGCTCTCGCCCATCAGACCACGCACGTGAAAGCAGGAAAATTAGATTAAAGGATGATGGAACTAGAAACAAAATAACTTTGCCATCATACCATAAGGTCAAACGTTTTATCCTCCTAGTATCCGTTTTCTTAATGCACTTTGCAATCAAACATATTTGATAGGTGCTGCGATAAGATTCTGTGATCTATCCAATTTTGACAGCGTAGGTGAGGTAGCTACGACTGGTGTTAGACATTGCCAAATTCTTATCATTACATAAGTATTAATATTTTAACACTAAAAAATAATGATATCAAATGAAAATGTGTTTGTGTCTGAAGTCAATATTAATGTACATTTGTCTTTCAGTCATCACCGTGGCATTTGTAAATTAAGCCTTTTTGATTTATTCGATGCACGATTGGCTATGATTACTTTCGTTTAGCAAGTACAATTAAATAAATAACACTGATGTGCTGTTTAATGCACCTTTTCCCAAGTATCCCCCCGCTATTCGAACAGCACTAACCCTTATCTTGATAGCACTTGCTGAAAGCACCTTGACTGCACCCCTATTCCTACAACTTGATTGTACTGTCTGGACGTTACCTACCTCCCGTCCTGACTGCAAGTACTGTCCCTCTACTGAGTTTAAGGAAACAGGAAATTTTATTTTTAGTTTTTATTAAACTTTGCTTGCTTGTCTGTAATCTTAACAAATTACACGTTGTTGTGTAGAATATAATCTTCTTGTTTAATGGTATGCCATGGTTAGAAGTATACAGAATGATGTTGTTGCATGTTGTTGTAAATCCCGGCTCTTGTGACTTGCACTTTTTAACCGAACCCTTATACCTATGTAGGTACATGGTGAAAGAGTATATCTACAATAATTACACAAATTGTTCTCATCTTACCATTGAGAAAAGAGAATAACTCCACTTTGTTGCTATTTAAGCGCAGGAACTTTTGCCAGTTATTTGGTATAGGACTTGAGGCAAGAACACGTTTTCTTTGACTTCTACCTCTTCCATTTCTGGCCTGTTGCTTCAAGCTGTTCTCAAAGTATTGTATATGTCTATGTATAGTCTTTACAATAAAAATGATTCACTTTTCAGCAATCTAATTTTCTCTCCTTTGTTATGCGACCTTTTTGACTGCTCATTCAAGAGCACTACCTGGTTTCTGGGTATTAGAGCGTTCACCAATCGCTCTTTTACAAACAGGTCATATTGATCCTGACCATTTTTTGCATTGTGCGAAGGCATTTGATAGATTCGTCGCCCATGATATCTTTGGAATGTATGCTCACCGGCCGGCAGGTCTTTACTTTCTTCTTGAAAAGGATTTCCCATCCCTTACGACATAGTGACCAACTACATTTACTTGCTTTACAAACAATTTTTGACTTGCCACTTTTTGTTCTCGATGATTTGTTATTGGCGTTTCATCCATTGTTGTCTCGAACTCAGAAATTGCTCTGATCAATTCTGGGCCAGATACTGCCCATTTCAACATGAGCGTCAAGTCTGAGTAAGGCCAATTATACCACC